>CANTUR010000909.1:0-177077 GCA_947683625.1 Mallotus nudiflorus
ATGGTTACATGGAATTCTAAAGTAAAGAAGACTTTCAAAGACATATCGAACCTAATTATTGTAGTAGTTTCAAAGAAAACACAAACTCTAGCAACCTAGGTCCAACCATACTAAATTTAGGCTCTAATACCAATTTTTTTCACAACCCAAACCCGAGAGTCATGATCGGCGCAAGGGGATGGGAATTTGCGAGAATCCGAAATCCATAGTAAGCCTAAAATATGAAAAATCAACAACACATAAACATAAATATGCTTCAGAATTAAAACTTTTTAAATAAAAAAGAAATCTTCATATATATATCATAATGAAATATGTTCATACAAATATTCAATTACAAAACCTCTAGTGATAACAATATAGAATACTATAACAAGACATACTACTACTGCAACATCTAATTAATACAAGGAATGATAGTTTAAAATTTACATAAGTCAGCCGATAAAGAAAGGGTCCAGCGAAGAGAATTATAATGGGAGGTTTGATGAGAAGGATCCTAAAAAATAATAGAGGGGGATTATACCTCACTGAGTGAATTGTTATTATATTGTCACAACCCAACCGGGGAGTCATGACCGGCGCTAGGGAACATGAATTCTTTCGAATCTGAAACCTGTAGTAAGCCTTAAAAATAAAAATGCATGAAATAAATAAATAAATAAATAAAAATACAACAAAATTAAAACTTTATTTGATATAAAAATAGATACTTAAATAACATGTCATAAATAAAATTATTCATACAATAGTCTAATACAAAGCCCAACATCAAAATAACACACTACAGATACAATAACACTACTACTGTAGTTTTTTAGAATACAATATAGTTCAAAGATGAAATTTACATAAAATAGCCAGGGCAAAAGAAGACCGACGTAAAGCACTACTAGTACAGTTCGACGAAGAAGACTCTTTTGAAAAAAATAGTTGAGAGGGGGTCAAACCTCATTGAGTGAATTATTATAATATATATACATGCACCTTCTAATATCATATGCAATCAAGCATCAATATATATATAAATATACACATGCATTTCACACAGATACTAAAATCCGCTTTTATATATACAAATGCAGAAATCATTTATTTAGGTGAAAGATTAAATAGAACCTTAAAGCATTTATAACCTCAAAAAAATATCTCACTAGCCATGCAGACTTACTTAATTCCAAATAAATTATCTTATTCCAATTTTGACAGTAGATTCGCCCCGAGACAAAAAGTTAATTGAGCTCTAGCAGTCTCACTATCAGTGTGATTGGCCCCGAGACACTAGGTCAACTAAGCTTTTGCAATCATACTACTCATTCACATCAATTCTCAATAACAGATCAATCAAATGTCACCTCTAGTGATTTTTATAACTCAACCCTAAAATCTATCGCACCAGTACATACACGATCCTAGTGCTGCCCACTAAATAGTACGTTCTATTGATATCCTTCAAACAAAATTGTATATTTATGAAAAAATAAATGCATAATTAAACATAAAGGCATTCATAATAGAAAAATACACCATTTATATACTAGAAATATATCAAAAATATACTAAATATATTTTAAGTATATATACTACATATAATTTAAAATCAACCATAAATATACCAAAAATATACTAAATGTATATTGAAAGTATAACAAGAATATACTTATTCATTTAATGAAATAATTCATATCAAAACATAATAAAAACATGGATTTTCAAAAGCATGTATTCTATATGCCATGTATATATAAAATAATAACTCACAAGTTTGCGCTCCTCGAGACTGACTCGACAATCCTGGTCTGATAGGCCTCGGTTTCGGTGCAGCTAGCAAAATAAATAATAATAAAATTAGAATAAATTTCTAACTTATACTTCTAAGAATTCTAAAGAAGACTCGATCTAAGGATTAAAAACTTGGTCAAACACAGAAATTCAGGATCGACCCGATGTCATGTTTTACGAGAATTCTACTGAAAAATCGGCAGAACCTCCTTTGTAAAACAGACATCTCTCTAAAAAAGTAGAGCCGATTCTGTAAGGAAAAATACACTTTTAACAATACAATAGCTCAACACCTCGGGTTGGGACCCTGAACTACAAAATTTCCAACCGAGATTCACAATTCGCAACAAAATAAATACTAAATAATAATATATTAAAATCCTTAAAAATCCACATAAATAATTAAAATGTCACAATATAATTTATTTAAACATCAAAACACTAAATATCATTATTTTCACAATAATTAAATAAAAATCTCAAATAATAATATAATATAAATAAAAATCCAAATTTTCAATAATTCAACATATAATAGTAAAATTCACTTTTATATACTCAAATAGCTTAAATATATAATAAAAGTAATTAAAAATCCATTTAATCACCAAAATAGTAAATAATATATTATTTGAATATATTTTTCAAAAATTGGTATTAATTAGTTAAAAATAGTAAATAATTTATAAAAATTATTTTAATACCCTATAAAATTCTAAAATCATTTAAAACATATTATTTAACTATAATTTCAATAAAACTACACAATTAATCTATAATTTCCAATATTCACTTAATATTAATAATTTCTCAAAAATTATATAAAATCGATAAAAATTATTAACTCAAATTAATAACACTAACTAACTTAATTTCCATAAAAAATAATTACTTAACATAATTATAAAAAATTAAATATAAATTATTAAAATATTCAAAAATACCCACAATTCAAATTAATTCAAAAAAATACACAAAAATTATTTTTGAGAAGCTTGAGCTATTCTAAACAATATTACCAAAGAGAAAAACCATGGATCAAACCCAAAAATAAAATAAAAATTCAAAATCCTAAAACACATAAATTAAAAACTTGCTAGAACTCAAAATTAAGGAAGATTGAGCTAGAATGGGACTTAGAAATGGACTCACCGGTCCAAGAGGAGTCGATCAGCACCGAAATGAGGAGCTGAAGTGACTGGAGTCTTCACCAGAAAGAATGGCAGCCTCTCGGTCTTTATTGTTGTCTAGGCGCTTCGGAGAGCTTCAGGCGACGCTTAAGTAATGGTGAAGACGAGAGGAAGTAGAAGAGATGATGATGGTTGATGGTGGTGGCTGTTGGCATCTGGCGTGGTGGTGGGAGGCGCTGGAAGTTGGTTTGCATAGTAAGGAAGAGAAAATAGCATGAAGAGAAAAAAGAAATGGAAGAAGAAAGAATTAGTAGGGAAGAAATGAGTGGTTGACCCGTGGGTACTGCTTATATATATATATATATATATATATATATATATATATATATATAACATGTATATATATATACATACCACACACACAACACATGCATTAATAATGAAATAATAATAATAATAATAATAACGACAATAGTATTATTAATATCTTTAATATTTTTAAATAATAGAGTTCCCAAATAAATTATTTTATGTAAATAAACTTTTAAAAAATAAAATAAATGAAGAATATACACAATTAATAATAATACATAAATAAAATTAAAATTTTTATTAACATTGCATATCTCAAAATAATTTTATATTATTTAAAATACAGGGTCATTACAATCTTCCTTCCTTATAAGAATTCATCCTCGAATTCAAAGAAAAGATCAGCAATAAGAATTCATCAAGGAAAGAGGTAAGGATAATTAACTCACATCTCAGCTTCTGTCTCCTAAGTATGCTCCTCCACATTATTGCTTCGCCACAACATCTTGACCATCAGAATCTGCTTTGAACGCAACTGTCGAACTTGATAGTCTACTATCGTGATTGGTTCCTCCTCGAACATTAGGTCTTCATTCACTTCCACACTATTAGGCTACAACACGTGTGAAGGGTCTGAAATATACTTCCTCAGTATTAAGATATGGAACACTTGATGCACTTGAGATAAATTCAGAGGCAAAGCCAACTGATATGCAACCATGCCCACTCTCTTTAGAATCTTGAACGATCTAATATACCTCAGTGCTAACTTCATCGAAGACACTTTTAGAAACACATAGTCTCCAACCTGAAACTCCACATCTCTGTGTCTCATATCGGCATAGCTCTTCTGTCTGCTAGCTATGATCTTTAATCTCCTTCTGATCACAGCAACCTTCTCTTACTGCATCCTAAACCATCTTAGGTCCAGTTAACACTCTCTCTCCAATCTCGTCCCAACTCAGAGGGGATCTACACTTCCTTCCATATAAAGCCTTATACGGTAACATCCGAATACTACTTTGGTAGCTATTATTATATGAAAACTCCACAAGTGGAAAATGATTATCCCAACTACCTCCAAAATCCAATACACACATCCTTAATATATCCTCAAGTGTCTGGATCATCCTCTCAGATTGACCATCTTTTTGAGGGTGAAAAGCAGTACTGAAATCCAGCCTTGTGCCCATTACTTCTTGCAACTTCTGCCAAAACTGAGAGGTAAACACTGAACCTCTATCAGACATAATGGACACAAGTACTCCGTGAAGGCACACAATATGCTTAACATACAGCTTCACCAACTTAGCAATAGAATAAGTGGCTTTAACAGGCAAGAATTAAGCAGACTTGGTCAACCTATACACAATCACCCAGATGGAATCGTATCCATCCTTAGAACAAGGTAACCTAACCATAAAATCCATAACAATTCTCTCTTACTTCCAGTCAGGAATAGGAAGTGGTTGAAGCTTCCTAGAAGGCTTCTGATGTTCAGCTTTCACCTATTGACATGTCAAGCACTTAGAAATAAAATCAGCTACATCCTTCTTTAGTCCATCCCACCATTGCAAGTCTCTGATGTTGTGGTACATCTTAGTGACACCTAGATGTACGCTGTAGGCTATAGAATGAGCTTCCTTAAGGATCTCTTCTCTCAAATTATCTACATCAGGAACGCACAACCTACCACTAATCCACAAAACATCATCATCATCGAGAGTGAAATCAGTGAACTTCCCTACACAAATATTCTCTATAAGCTTTGCTAGAATAGGATCTCATCCCTGAGCTTCCTTAATCCTATCTCTCAATACCAATCAAACTCTAAACTGAGCTAACAGTCCTCTTGATATGCTAATCTTCATCATTAGACCTTGATCCACTAACTGGCATAACTCTTGGATCAACAACCTCCTTTCCATACTAATGTGAGCAAGACTACCTAAGGACTTCCTACTCAAGGCATCTACTACCACATTAGCCTTGCTTGGATGATAAAGAATCTCACAATTATAGTCCTTAAAGAGCTTTAACCATCTCCTCTACCTCAGATTCAGATCTCTTTACTGAAAAATGAACTTAAGGCTCTTGTGATATGTAAAAATCTCACAAGTCACCCTATACAGATAATATCTCCAAAATTTGAGAGCAAAGATCACTGTAGCCATCTTTAGGTTGTGAGTAGGATAATTCTATTAATGCTTCTTCAACTACCTTGAAGCATAAGCTATCACCCTACCATTCTGCATCAATACATAACCTAGGCCAACTCTAGAGGCATTACAATACACAGTGAATTTATCTACTCCATTAGGCAAAACCAAAACTAGAGCTATGGTTAACTTCTCTTTTAGTAACTAGAAATTATTCTTAAAAGCATTTGACCACTCAAACTTCACATTCTTCTAAGTCAAGTGAGTTATAGGAGCTGTAATTCTAGAGAAATCCTACACAAATCTCCTATAATACCCATCCAAACCCAAAAAAACTATGAATCTTTGTGACTGTCATCGGTCTGGGCCACTTAGAGACTGCCTAAATCTTCTGTGGATCAACCTGGATATCATCTTTAGACACTACATGTCCAAGAAATGCAACACTCTCCAACTAGAAATCACACTTCAAGAATTTAGCAT
This sequence comes from Mallotus nudiflorus, assembly GCA_947683625.1. Lineage (NCBI taxonomy): Eukaryota > Viridiplantae > Streptophyta > Magnoliopsida > Malpighiales > Euphorbiaceae > Mallotus > Mallotus nudiflorus. The sequence goes on from CANTUR010000909.1 coordinate 5,867, forward strand.
AAAGCTGATGTTCTCTCAGTGCTTATAGTATAGTCCTCAAGGAATATACGTGCTCCTCCATACTCTTCAAATATACTAGTATATCATCAATGAAGACAATTATAAATTTATCCATATATGGTCTGAATACCCTATTCATCAGGTCCATAAAAGCAGCTGGTGCATTAGACAACCCAAATGACATCACCAGAAACTCATAGTGGCCATATCAAGTGCGGAATGCTAATTTAGGAATATCAGCCTCACTAATATGCAATTGATGATAACCCGACCTCAAGTTAATGTTAGAAAAGAATTGTGCACCTTGAAGTTGATCAAACAAATCATCTATCCTCAGGAGAGGATACTTGTTCTTCACTATCACCTTATTCAACTCTCTATAATTAATGCACAGTCTCAGGGTACTATCCTTCTTCCTCATAAACATGACTGGTACACCTCAAGAAGAAACACTGGGTCTAGCAAAACCCTTATCTAATAGATCTTGCAATTGCTCCTTCAACTCCTTCAACTTTGTAGGAGTCAATCTATAGGGCGGCATAAAAATAGGAGTGGTGCCTAGAACCACATCTATATAAAATTTAATCTCTTTATGAGGTGGTAAACCTGGTAACTCCTCAGGAAAAATGTCAAAAAACTCACAGGCAACAACAACATTTGTGAATGATAACATTTTCACTGAAGTATCCCTAACTAATGCCAAATATCCTTGAGAACCCTTCCTTAACATCTTTTTAGCCATTATAGTGCAGATGAGATTCTGAGGTGCAGAACTCTTATCACCCATAAACTTAAACTCTTCTTCATTTGGAATTCTAAAAATCACCTCTTTACTCCGACAATCCATAACAGCATAGTGCTGAGACAACCAATCTATACCCAAAATCACATTTAACAACACTAATTCTACTAGCAATTATCTGCCTCTGATAAACATTGGACAACCGAAAAGAACAACATCGGTGTCCAACGAATCGCTTAGAGGAGTGACAATAGACAAAGAAAAAGCCATCCTCGAAGCTTGCTAACACAATTTTAAAGCAAAAATAGGGGAGACATGAAAGAATGTGTGCCACCTGGATCAAACAAAACCCAAGCTTCCAAGAAACAGATTGGAATAATACCTACAACGATGACATTAGATGCCTGAGCATCCTGCTGAGTGAGGTGTTAAACCCTGGCCTGACCTCGACCTGCCTGCTGACTGGTGGAAGCCTGGCCAAAACCTCTGGCACCTCCTCTAGTACCTCTGCCATGCCTCTACTAGGCAATAATTTGAGTCAAACTCGGATACTGAGCTGAAGGCAACTGAAAAGATGCTGGTGCTGCACTGGCAATCAATTATTGCAAAAACTACTATGGTTGAAAATTAGAATATTGGCATGATCTAGCAAAATTCCCTATCTGTCTACATCGAAAACATGTTAACAATAGTATATAATAGGGTCCCTGATGGACTCTACTATAAGTCTGAAGCACTGGCTACTAATTCTGTGCTATCGTAACCAAAATTTTGACCATTGTGACTACTAAAAGCCCCGCTAACCCAAATCTGATGGGTCTATGAGGTCCAGTACTGCCATGTCTGCTACTCTTATAAACTCTCTGCTGCTACCTCTGACTCTATTGTATTGAGCCTCTTTGTTAACTACTAGAACCAATCTGAAAATTTGAATATAAAGTAGTCTGGAATCTTCGTAATTGAACACCTAACTGATAATAATCAAGCATAGCTCCTTGCCTGACTAGTCTTAGCTCTATCTCCTTAGCCAACTCTATCACTAACTCTAGAGTAAGGCCTACAGTAGGCATTCCAGCAAATGCAGAACCCAAACTAGTAACATAAGTCGTGATAGCAAAATACTAGTCTCGCATCAAATCCTTTGCATATTTACCCAGTCTGAGAAACTTTCTAGTGTAGTCCTCGATAGATCTATCACCTCTAGTGATGCTGGTCAATCTGAGTCTGTAACTCATCCTCAATGGTCTGGATAAAATCTCCTCATAAATTTCTCTCAAAACTATGCCTAGGTCATTGTCATCATGTATGGTTGAATCACCAAGATGAACCAATCTAGGGCTGGTCCTTCTACAGACAGCTCTACAATCATGATCCGCTGGTACTCAGTGTGGGCAGTCTAAGTCCTCATCTCAATGGCATGCAGAAAGTCTAATGGATTTAACATCCTATCAAAGGCTATCCTATCGACTATGGCATAAAATAGTAATGCCTTAGAGTCAGACATACCCTACTGATAGGCAAGCTATAACAGTGGTGTAACTGGAGGTATAACAACTTTCTCGTACTCTAGCCCTATAGGTTCCTCATCCTGTAGCTCACTCTGCCTATGGTGACCTGCCACTCCTCAAGGTCGACCTCGGCCTTTGCACCTAGCTGGTGGCTTAAGAGGTAAAAACTCATCTTGAAAGCACTCATCATTCTCAACCTTAACAATTGATGGAGTGACACACACTCATCTCCTCATTCTGAAAAGATAAAAACCATAAGATTCAGACAATCTAACGGTTACACAGAATACTAAATTAAGAAAACTTATCGAAGACATGATTAAACCTAATTAACTGCAGTACTTTCAAAGAAAACACAACTCTGAAAACCTAGGTCCAAAACACTAATAACCTAGGGCTATGATACCAACTTTGTCACGACCCAACCGAGGACTCATGACCGGTGCTAGAGAACGGGAATTCTTTCGAATTCGAAACCCGTAGCAATTCTTAAAAATAAAAATGCATGTAATAAATAAATAAAAATATGACAGAATAAAAATTTAATCGATATAAAAATAAATACTCAAATAACATTTCATAGATAAATTTATTCATACAATAGTCTAATACAAAGCCCAACATCAAAATAACACACTACAGATACAATAACACTACTATTGCAGTTTTCTAGAATACAATAGAGTTTAAAGATGAAATTTACATAAAATAGCTGGGGCAAGTGTAAAGCACTACTAATACGGTCTGACGAAGAAGACTCTCCTGAAAAAAATAGTTGAGAGGGGGTCAGACCTCACTGAGTGAATTATTATAATATATATACATGCACCTCCTAATGTCATATGCAATCAAGTATCAGTATATATAAAAATATATATACAGATATTTCACACAGATGCTAACATCCACTTTTATATATATAAATGTAGAAATCATTTATTTAGGTGAAGGATCAAATAGATCCTTAAAACATTTGTAACCTCAAATAAATATCTCAATAGTCATGCAAGCTTACTTAATTCCAAATAAATTATCTTATTCCATTTTAGACAGTAGATTTCCCTGAGACAAAAAGTCAACTGAGCTCTAAAAGTCTCACTGTCAATGTGATTGGCCTTGAGATACTAGCTCAACCAAGCTCCCACAATTATACTACTCAATCACATTAATTCTTAATAATTGATCAATCAAATATCACCTCAAGTAATTTTTATAACTTAACCCTAAAATCTATCGCACCGGTACGTACATGGTCCTAGTGTAGCCCACTAGATAGCACGTTCCATTGATATCCTTCAAATAAAATTTTATATTTATGAAAAATAAATAAATGCATAATTAAACATAAATGACATTCACAATAGAAAAATATACCATTTATATACCAGAAATATACCGAAAATATGCTAAATATATTTCATGCATATATACTACATATAATTCAAAATCAATCATAAATATACCAAAAATATACTAAATGTATATTGAAAGTATAACAAATATATACTTATTCATTTAATGAAATAATTCATATCAAAACATAATAAAAACATGGATTCTCAAAAGCATGTATTCTATATGCAATGTATATATAGAATAATAACTCACACGTTTGTGCTCCTCGAGACTGACTCGACGAGTCTGGTCCGATAGGCTTCAGTCTCGACACAGCTAGAAAAATAAATAATAATAAAATCATAATAAATTTCTAACTTATAATTCTAAGAATTCTAAAGAAGACTCGATCTAAGTATTAAAAACTCGATCAAACATAGAAATTCAGGATCGATCCGATGTCACATTTTACGAGAATTATATAGAAAAATCGGTAGAACCTCCTCTGTAAAATGGACATCTCTCTATAAAAGTAGAGTCAATCCTATAAGGAAAAATACACTTCTAATAATACAATAGCTCAACACCTCGAGTTGGGACCCCGAACTACAAAATTCCTAACCGAGGTTCATAATTCGCAACAAAATAAATATTAAATAATAATATATTAAAATCCTTAAAAGTCCACATAAATAATTAAAATATCACAACATAATTTATTTAAACATCAAAACACTAAATATCATTATTTTCACAATAATTAAATAAAAATCTCAAATAATAATATAATATAAATAAAAATCCAAAATTTCAATAATTCAACATATAATAGTAAAATTCACTTTTATATACTCAAATAGCTTAAATATATATAATAAAAGTAATTAAAAATCCATTTAATCACCAAAATAGTAAATAATATATTATTTGGATATATTTTTCAAAAATTAGTATTAATTAGTTAAAAATAGTAAATAATTTATAAAAATTATTTTAATACCCTATAAAATTCTAAAATCATTTAAAACATATAACATATGTTTAACTATAATTTTAATAAAACTACACAATTAATCTATAATTTCTAATATTCACTTACTATTAATAATTTCTCAAAAATTATATAAAATCGATAAAAATTATTTTATAAATTCTAAAATTATTAACTCAAATTAATAAGACTAACTAACTCAAATTTCATAAAAAATAATTAATTAACATAATTATCAAAAATTCAATATAAATTATTAAAATATTCAAAAATACCCATAATTTAAATTAATTTTAAAAATACACAAAAATTATTTTTAAGAAGCTTGAGCTATTATAAACAATATTACCAAAAAGAAAAACCATGGATTAAACTCAAAAATAAAATAAAAATTTGAAACCCTAAAACACATAAACTAAAAACTTATTAGAACTTAGAATCAAGGAAGATTGAGCTAAAATGGAGCTTAGAAATGGACTCATCGATCTAAGAGGAGTCGATCAACACTGGAATGAGAAACTGAAATGACTAGAGTCTTCACTAGAAAGAATGGAAGCCTCTCAATCTTTGTTGCTGTCCAGGTGCTCCGGCGAGCTTCAGGTAATGCTTAGGTGACGGTGAAGATAAAAGGAAGAAGAAGAGATGCTAGTCATGGCTGCTGGTGTCCAGCATGGTGGGGGGAGGCGCTGGAAGTTGGTTTGCATAGTAAGGAAGAGAAAATGGCATGAAGAGAAAAAAGAAATGGAAGAAGAAAGAATTAGTGGGGAAGAAATAAGTGGTTGACCTATGGGTACTACTTTTTGACTATATATATATATATATACACACACTACTTATCGAGTACACATTCACATGTATATATATATATATACATATCACACACAACACATGCATTAATAATAAAATAATATCAATTAATAATAATAATAATAATATAATAATAATAATAATAATAATAATAATATAATAACAACAACAACAACTACAATAACAATAATAAAATAATGCACATGCATGATACACATTCATGCTAATAATAATAATAATAACAACAATAGTATTATTAATATCTTTAATATTTTTAAATAATAGAGTTCCCAAATAAATTGTTTTACATAAATAAACTTTTAAAAAATAAAATAAATGAAGAATATACACAATTAATAACAATATATACTTAAATTTTAAAATTTTATTAACATTGTGTAAGCACCCAATTTTGGGATGCAATTGTGCACAATTGCGACGTAAGCCCCTATGATGAAATTCATTCAAAAATTAAACTTGGTTGTCGATTTTCTGGACTTTAGGGACTAAATTGCAACATTTTTTAGGAGTTGATTGCAAATAAGTCAATTTTTCAGGGGCCTTTTGGTAATTAAAAGTTAAAAAAATTAAAATTAGGATCGGCATTTAAAATGCTGATCGGCATTGGTGTAATGCCGATTGGCATTTAAAATGCTGATCGGCATTGGTGTAATGCCGACCGGCATTAGACAATGCCGATCACACAAAAGTCCCATTTTTTTCAATTTTTTGAGTATTTTTTCTTATTTTTGTCAATTTTTTCAGTGTTTTGATTCGTTAAAAATTGAATTTTTATTATTAGTTTTATCTGAAAAGATTTTTGTCGCATTCAAAACACCACTTTCAAAAATCAAATCCTTATTAGTCTATTTTGATAAGGTGATGAGTCTGTTCCTCCAAAGAAGGAAGCCAGTACGCGCAAACTTGCATTTAAAAGCAGAGTCTGTATGCGTGCATGAAAAAAAAAATTTTTGGAGAGAAAGGATGAAAAAAACACAGGGACTCACACACACAGACTAAAAAGATAAGAGAAAAAAGAGACTACGAAAGAGAGAAGAGAGTTACACAATCAAAGACTCTGTCTAGAATCAAACAACAAATCAAAAACAACGGTGACAATCTCAATCTAAGGGGCTATCTCAAAGCATATGCATAGCATTCATTTTTTTTTCTTCTCTTCTTTTTGTGATTTTTATTTTATTTTGTTATTGTTTATTATTCAATTTCATTACTAATTTGATTATTTCTGTGTTTTCATTTTGATATGCAAATGTGGATTGAGGAGGATGCTGCTAGTGTTTAAACTGAATAGAAGGTCCATGGAATGCCATGGAAGAATCTATGTTGTTTTCCAGTAGAATTTAGGGTTTTATCTTTATTTTTCATTTTGGTGCTCTGTATAGTTATTTAATTCATAGGTGTATAATTTTTTAATTTTAATTTTGTACGTAGTTTGTAATAGCCCTAATAGTAGGAATAGTAAAAGATTTACCTTTTTTGCATTAAAATCAATTAGTAATTAGGTTCAATTGGGTAAAAAAATCAATTAAAATTAATAATGGCTTTAATTAATTAGGGTTTGTATGTAAATAAATTAGGTTTTTTAAAAATCATATGTGAATGTGTTTTGATTTGATTTTACAATGTTTTTTTATGTTTTTGGGATTTTTATATTACTTTGGGCCCCAAGCTCACGCTTGGGTCCAACTCACTTTAAATAGGCTTAAAAATGGTTTAAGACTTGAAATAATTAAAATCAACTTAGGCCTATTAGGTTAATTAGATTTTAGGCCCACTTAGTTAATTAAAACTTATTTAGACTTAGCTCAGCCCACTAAAATGCATTTATTTTATAATAAGTAGACCTAGGCCTACGTTTCACTTAAAATAAAATCAATTTAGACTTAGGCCTATTAATTTAACTTTCCTTTAAAATTGAATAGATTTAAGCCATTTCTTAGACATACTAAAATAAATAGATCTAGGCTCTCTAATTAATAAAAATGTAGGCCCACATTTAGTCCATTTCTCACTTATAAAGAAAATGTAAATCTAGCTAACTTTTTAATAAAATTAACATAGTTTAGACTTAGGGACAACGCGATCTTGAGTGCATTTTTTATTGTAATTTTATTGACTAGCTGCCTAGGGTTAGATGGATGTCAAAATAGGGTTTAATAAAATTGCATGTAATTAGGGGATGAAATAATCATTCATAAAATTATTCTAAATGAACACGAGACTAAGAGAAGTTAGTATTCCATATCCATAATCTCTTAGTTGTGGTGCTAATTTTCTTTTAGAGAATCCAGTACCACCAATCAAATTGTCCTAGTTATTACCCTAGGTGGTAACTCCTTATCTCCAGGCCATGTCTTTGTGATAGTGGTTAGTGTGTTCTCTAAGGCCCTGAGCCTAAACAGTGTCGCAGTTGCTAAAATCTTGGATGTGCGCTAAACCCTATCGTCTACAGTGGTGACTCTATTGGGGATAAGAGATACTGATTCTACTTGTGTTCTTTAGAATTGTTTTATCGATTATTATTTCATTCTTGTATTCATTCTGCATGTCCCTACTAAATCGATGGCATTGGTTTATGATTCCATGATTCCACTAGCTTCATGGAGTTATAGATTGGCTAACCATCACTCTTAGCCTTAACTCGGTTCAAGAGAGATTACCGGACTCATCTGACCAGAGTCTATAACCTAAGTCCTTAAGGGGGGTAATCTTCTCTCGAGTTGGTACAAGATGTTGCCCCTCTGACCTTGGCCTGTAACTCAAAGTCCATAATGGAGAGCATCTTGCTAAGGGAGCCTTAACCTTTCACTTGACCCTAAGCACATATAATGGCCTAGTTACTTCCCCTAGGATTTTTACCCAAAGTGCTTGTTTGTTTAAATTTCCATGAGGTATTTCTATTTATAAAAGCCCAGGCCTATACCTTTATAGGCTAGACCTTTATATTTAGAAATGTTGTTTCTATGCTTTTTGTTTTAAAGAGAGATTTGGCATGCACGTTGGCTCTTAATATCCCCCGTTGATATAAAGGCCAAGACCAAAAATCCTAGGAAAAAGAGACTCACCATTAAATACGTGTTTGGGAGGAATAATGTTGGAAGGCTTATGCTTGCATGTTGCATGTTGATTGCTTCTTGATACTTGCTACGTGCTAAGTGCTTACCTGCTATTTGTTGCATAAACACATGCATTATGCATATATGCATACATACAGTCCATGCATCATACTAACACTTTATTTTGCAGCCATCATAGATTCATCTGGGTCTTCTCGTGTTTGGGGGTGAAGAGGTAGTAGATTAACCAGAACAGATCTAAGCCCAAAGTCAATAGCTCAAGAGATCCTTTAAGAACTAGAGAAGAGTCCAATCAATCTACTATACCTAGAAGCTAAATTAATTCCAACTGAGCATATAGTAATGGAACAACAACAAAGAGGGAACTGGACCATAGAAGACATTAAGGCGGCTCTAATGGATGACATAAGGGCTATAATGCAGAATAATCTAACACAGTCCTTATCTAGACTAATGCAACCTACTGCTGCTGTTGTACCTCCCCTTGCACTTGAACAACTGCCTACTTCTGTTATTCCACCTGCTGCTGTAGATGCTTCGCTCACTGTCAATAATATTGGGGAGCAACCTATTACTAGGAATCCACTTGCTGTCGAGGTGAAGGTAGAAGATGTTGAGAATTACCTAATAGAGAAAGCTAAGAGAGATTACTTGAATTGGTCTATGATCATGAGTCTAAGTAGATGCAAGCATTGACCCAGAAAATGTCCAAGATGGAAGAACTGATTAGAGGACAAGGCATGAAGTATACATTTGACTTGATGATATGCTACAAATAGAGGGAGATGAGCTGCCTGAAAGATTCAAAATGCCTCAACTGCAAAAATTTGATAGGAGAGGAGACCCTAGAATTCATTTGAGCCAATACACAACAACCATGAGCACTACTAAAGCACCACTTTTAGTAGTTGCAAGGCTATTTGTACTGTCATTAGAAGGAATGATTGTAAACTGGTACCATGGGTTAGAAAAGTCTGTTAGGGCTGACTGGAAAGAACTATATACTGTATTCTTAAAACAGTATGATTATGACACTCGATTGGAAGTGTCAATTAGGGATTTGGAGTTGACTAAGCAAAAACCCAATGAATCCTTTTTTGATTTCCTCATCAGATTCATGAATAAAGCAGGACTGATGAGAAATAAACTGGCCGAAAAGGATCAAGTTAGGATGATTGTTTATAATGTATCACCTAATTTGGTCGAAAGACTGCAAATGATGAACCCAAAGACCTTCATAGATTTATATGATGACGGTCTACAAGCTAAAGAAATTGAGAGTGAGAAAAAGATAACTGCTAGAGGCACAATAACTTAAAATTACTCAACTAGGGGCACATAACAGGGGAGCACTAGCCGGATTATGGAGGTGCATGCAGTTCAGCAACCCCGAAGGTTCTCCAAATTCAACTAACCACTTTCTAAAGTCTTAGAGAGGCTAATCCAAAAAGGCCTACTTTGACCCTTAACCTTTTCTAAGCCAAACCCAAATGTCCCTAGTTTTGACCCTAACAGTTACTATAAATTCCACCAAGTTGCTAGCCATCCTACAGATAATTGTATCCGTCTAAAACATGAGATCTAAAACCTGATAGACTCTGAAAAAATCATCAATCCTGAAAAATCCAACTCTAACCTAAACACCAAAAACAACCCTTTCCCAGACTACCGAAATTTTCCACCACCAAACCATCATGATGATCAACTTAGGGGTTAGTGAAGAATAAGTGCTAAGCTCCTTTGAGGATCTTAACCCTATATAAAATGGAGAACCTTTCAGACAGCCATAGAGAGGAGTGGAAGATTTACTGGGCTAGCCCTTAGGCAAGTTTGATTACAGAGTATTCTACTTGAAACCACCCTCTGCTGATATCCCTATTGAATCAATTAAGCCCTCAAGTTGGGGAGATGAGTTTGATGATAAGTCGGTAAAAGAAGAGCCTGAAATTCCTAAGCAGTCGCCAAAAGGAGTTGAAGATCTATTGGGACAACCTTTGGGCAAGTTCGATTACAGAGTATTATATTCTAAGCCTGCTTCTACTAATATCCCTATTGAATCAATCATGCCTACAGGGTGGGGTGATGAATTTAAGGATGAATCTTTAGCTCTTGAATAGTCTCAAGAAGGAGTTGAAGTTTTTTTGAATCAACACTTAGGCAAGCTCAATATGGAAGATCTAAAAGGGAAGGAAACATGCACAATAGAAGTGTGGGAAAAGAGATCGAATCATCAGAGTTATTGACATCTGGTATGACTCTGATGAAGAAAGCCTATGCAGTTTTGATGTTTGGAGTGATGATCCTAAAGTGAATCATGTCACTAGAAGTGGGAAGAATTATAAAGCAGCAGAAAAGAAAATAGAAAAAGTAACAGAAAGAGAAGAAATAGAAGATGTAGAGATAGAAGAAGAATAAAAAGAGGATCTGATCTTGGAACAACTCAAGAAGGCTGAAGCGAATGTCAGCATCAGGGAATTACTGATGCATTTGGGTAGTCATAGAAGGGCTCTGGTTAAAGCTTTGTTGAATATAAGCACTGAAATGGCAGCTACACCTGAGGCTATGGTAGCAAAGGTGACAAAAAAGAAACATGGGCTGATAGCATTCTCAGATGATGATTTGCCTTTGGAGGGAAGAAACTATAACAAGGCGTTATTTATCCCAGATGAAGTAAAAGGGAAGAGAACTAACTTTGTAATGGTGGATGATGGTTCAACTATAAATGTATGCCCGCTAAAGATCCTACCTAATTTGGGTTTGAAAGTAGATGACTTGACAATTTCAAACCTCATAATCAGAGCTTATGATGACAGTACCAGGAATGTGGATGGAACGTTTCAAGCTTTGGTCAAAACAGGGCCCATAGAGTTGACTGTTGAATTTACTGTGCTGGACATCCATATTACCTATGCCCTGCTATTGGGAAGGCCGTGGTTTCATGTCCTGGGAGGAGTCCCTTCAACTGTGCACCAGAAAATAAAATTCCCTCATGAAGGAGATGTTGTGACAATAGAAGCTGGAACTAATGCAGCTGTGGCAGCTATACTTGATAAACAGAAGCAAGTGTGTGTTCCGCCTAGTTTCCAGATTACTGGGATATTTGATGGGATTGAAATGGATCCAAGAGTAGTAAAAATGATGGAGAGCATGAATTACCAGCTTGGACAAGGAGTGGGGAAGAATGAACAAGGAAGTCCAGAATTCCTAAGATTCATAAATCAAGTTGACACAATAGGATTGGGTTTTACAGGGGAAGCAAAGTCAAAAGGTAGAAGGGCAAGGAAGAGATTCAATGTAGAAAAGAGTGAGCTTTACACAAAAGTTGGTCCTTTGAGTTAGAACTTCATCAACCCAGGGGAAGGAAAATACTATTTAGAACCAAGGAATCAGTCAGTCTTACTGGAGCAAATGTCCCTGGGTTTAAGATCTTCAAGGAGCAAATTATGGAGAATCTGATGAAGGACAACCACTATGAGACTCAGTATTCTTAGCATCTAGAATTAAAGATTAAAATTTCTTATTGTCTTCTTTGAATAAAATTTTAGTTTCTATTTTATTTTAGTGATCGATGATATAAATTCTGATCATGCTTACTTATGTAATCCTGATAGTTCTATGCATTATAATTTAGATAAGTATGTTTGACATGAATTCAATTCAATTAGATTCATTCAGCATAGGCACAAATGCAAATTCAAAGAACATACGTATATCACATGATGTAACTTTTGAAGATAGGAAATGTGAGAAAAATAATAAAAAATGAAAAAAAAAAGAATAAAAAATAAAAAAGAGAAAAAAAGAAAAAAGAACAGTAAGGTAAAAATTAGAGAGGGAAAATTCATGACTAACTGATAACAGGAGTTATATCATGTAATGTAATGGATGTTCTCATTTTTGCCATAATGAGTGATTAAAATTGAATTTTAAATTTTTGTTCAAACATTGCATATTGGTCTTTATTATACCGCATAAGTATCTAAATGGAAAATACATGATGAAAGCTAAATCAGAGCTATAAGATTACTATTTTAGTTACGTTTTCTTTTTGCCACCTCTTTTATGATTTTCCTTGTAAGCCCATTGTCCCTTTATACCTAGAGAATTTAGGTGGCTCAGTAACTTACTTTTTAAGCCATACATTGTAACTGTCATCAATTATTGTCAGCATCAAGCCTTATATTCTGCTTAAGAATTCTTCGAAGTGCAAGTCCAGTTAATTTCATCATCTAGAACTCACTTCAATCAATTCACCCACTCCTATACATCTTCAATACATGAGATTGCAGCTAATAGGGTTAGTAAGACAAAGGGCCAATGACAATAATAACCAAATCGAGTCTCTTATGCACATGAAGAAAGTGATTGCAAGGATGAATTCAAAATGAAGCTAGGGGCAAAATGTAACTCCGGGATAAGTTAGGAGCAAAATAGTAAATACAACAGTAGAACTTCAAAGTTAGTGAAAACGATCTCAGGGAAGAAAGGAGTATACTACAAGCATACAATAGAAGCAGTAACAAAAAGAAAAGTTCAATAGTGCATCGATCAATCATGAGCTCTAGTGTAAAGCCATAGATCTCACTCACTGGCCTGGTTATTTGTCTGATAGGCTATATCAGAAGCTCAAACATCAAAAGTACCAACAATGAAGTATTAAGTGCTTGAACCTACAAGCTGTTGATGAGGCACCTCATTCTCACACTCCAAGCTGTGAACATAGCTTTGCTCCAAACAGAAGACCTATTAGGATCATGCATAACATGCATACACTTGCATACATTTGTTGTGCAATACTTTCTTTGCATAATAAAGTCTTTGAGCCTAATCAAGATTGTCTAAACACTTTGCTACTAACATTTAAGATTAGTGTTGTAAAAGTATAGGAAAGTAGTCAGAGTATTCACAGGTTAAACATCTAAAGGAACGAAAATAAAAGGAGTGACATTACTAAGAAGCATCATCCAGGTGACCTCAAGAGGCTAGATAAAACTTTTAAGCTCCTCAAACTCAGTATTCATCTCTATAGTCACATTAGGAGCATCATTTGGAATATCTAGAATATGGTAACGAGAAGGCCTAACATGTCAGCGATACATGAGCTCGGCCCTAAAAAGGGAAGAATGCACTCAAAACTTGAGATGAATGCACTCTGAAGACTTTTTTAATGGTGAAATAAAAACCTCTAACTCCTAAATCTTTTCTTTTATAGGAAATACTGGGAAGAGGAATGAGGCCTTTTACCATAGCATCAATATTCAGCCTAAGGCTATAACCTCAATGGTAGAATATCATGACCCTGTGATCAGAGGCATCATGATTAAAAAGGAAGAATACACTCAAAAATTAAGACGCATGCACTCTGAAGATTTCTTTGATGGTGAAATAAAAGACCTTTAACTCCTAAATCTTTTCCTTTTACAGGAAACGTTAGGAAGAGGAATGAGGTCCTTTACCAAAGCATCAATAGAATAGCAGAAAGATCCATTCAGCCAAAAGCCATAACCTCAGTGGTAGAATATTGTGACCCTGTGATCCGAGACATCATCACCATAATCAAAAAGGGAAGAATGCAAAATAATAACATTGCATTTTGATAAAATTTCTTCACTTACAAATAAACTATACTAACTTATGGTATTTTGTGCAGGGAAAATAAAAGAGAATGAAGAAGAGGAAAGGAATCAATACATCAATAAGAATGACTAGGATAATAAATGCCAATCGCTCATCAAAATCTCACTATGTATGATAGACAACCTAACAAATGGCAAAGCGAAGTAGTATAACTCTATCTATTTTGATTCTACAGTAAAGTACAAAGAAAATTTATAAAATTGAGAGTAAATTCATCCACTTTATGATATCATATGTGAAAACTTATCTCATGACCTTTGATTTTAGTGGCTTTCTTTTATTAGCCTCGCAGAATTCAGATGTCTTGTTGACAGTTCTATATGAGAGTTTCTAAAAATCTAATCAATCTAATGCTTACTTTACACCCAAATGAGGGGAAGAATATGTGAAGATAAAACTATTGACTTGCAGTATAAATTGGTTGAATTTCAAAGTGCCATTTTAGTCTTTTGAATAATAAATGTGCATATAATCTACTCCAATGCTCAGAAATGAGTATGAATACAAATCCCTCAATGGTATCCACACTGAGTAATACGAGAAAGGCAGGGGAACATTAAGAGGAGAATCAGAATAAGAGCAAGCATAATGTACTCCAATGCCCAAAAATGAGAAAGAGTATCAACGTGAACCTCTGGCAGTATCCACACTGAGTAATACAAGAAAGGCGGGGGAATACTAAAAGAGGAGCCACGTAAAAAAAAAATCTTGCTCTATTTACTCTAATGCTCTGTAAGAGTATGAGAATCCAAAGGACATTTCTAATAGTATCCATGTTGAGTAATATGAGAAAGACGGAGGAATACTTGGATAAGGAAGAAAGCACAAAAATAATTCAAAGACTATTTTAATACTCCAAATTCAATATTTTTATGCTTAATTTCCACAAGTTTTGTTTAACAAATTTTCCCTAAAATTAGGTGTGGAAGTAAGCTCTTCACTTAGTAAAAGATACACTTTCAGCATAAGATGGTTAATGATGCCTTTGACCTTTGCAAATGAAAAATAAGTGACAGTCATGAAAATAAAAAATAGTGAGATTCGTTAAGTGCATGCTATCTCATGATAAAAGGATGAATTTTCTCATAAATTTTCAACATTATAGTGTACTTTTATACATTCATCATGGTTAAAACTAACTTCAACAAATTTGCAGGAATTATAAAACCAGAAGGAAGTGCATAGTGGAATTAAAATTAGTCAGCACAAAGAATTCAAAGCATTCAACTCAAACAACCAAAGATAAAAATCAGCAAGCAGTTATGGACTGTAGCAACATCAAAGGCGAGCAATAAAAGGATTGCAGTCAATTTGCAAGCAATTATAGATTGCATCATCAGCAAGCAGTTATGGACTGCAGCATCATCAATAAGCAATGAAAGGGTTCCAGCTAATCACGAGCAGTTATAGACTGCAGCATCATCAATGAGCAATGAAAGGGTTCTAGCTAATCGCGAGCAGTTATGGACTGCAGCATAATTGTATAGATCAATCAACACTACATGATCGAGTGCAGTGTATTCCACTTTAGTCCATTACTTTTGTATGCATATGAATTCAAGTTCTTTCATTGTAATTTGGTCCATAATTGCATTCGGATTAAGAACATGTTCCTAATTAAATCATGACATTCATCACATTAATAATTCATTGAATTATTAAAGCTGTATAATCAATCTATGATTCTAAATTTTCTATCAAGTACAGAATATAGAACAAGATTACAGAATTCATTTTTTGCATTTTACATGCATCATTTGAATCAAAGGATTCATATGCTGCATAGTACCTATGATATGAATTTTAAATAATTATGTTATGTGCTGCATAGTAGTCATAACCTTTATTATATTATGTACTACATAACAGTTATGACATAAACTTTTAAATTCATCACTGCTAGACGTTCCACAAGAACTATAGCGAATTTCAATTCATCATCATTAGACGTCCCATAGGGAATATAGTGAGCATCGTTAGACATTCCACAGGGAATATAACGAAATTCATCTTCACTAGACGTCCCACAGCAAATATAGTGTACCGTTAGACATCCCACAGGGAATATAACGAAATTCATCATTGCTAGATGTTCCACAGGAACTATAGCAAGTTTTAAATTTAACATCACTAGACGTCCCATAGGGAATATAGTAAGCATCGTTAGACGTCCTATAGGGAATATAATGAAATTCATCAGTGCTAGACGTTCCACAAGAACTATGGTAGGTTTTCACTTATCATCACTAGACGTCCCACAGGGAATTTAGTGTGCATCATTAGATGTCCCATAGGGAATATAATGAAATTCATCATTGCTAGACGTTCTATGGGAACTATAGCAAATTTTCAATTCAACCACACTAGACATCCTATAGGGAAAATAGTGTACATCGTTAGACATTCCATAAGGGAATATAATAAAATTCATTACTGCTAGATGTTCCACAAGAACTATAGCAAATTTTCAAATTATCATCGCTAAACGTCTCACAGGGAATATAGCGAAACTCATTTGCACAAAGTCCACTAAACGTTCAGTAGGAAATATAGTAAGACTTGTCAAACATCATACTTTGCTCAGTAATTTGAGCATCGATCTATCATTTAGGATACAATCAAGTGTCCTAAGTTCTTTCTTTTGAAATTGTGTGCTTCTATTGCTTTGTTGCAATTTGTCAAGCAAACAGCGACAAATGGGGGCAACTGTAAGCACCCAATTTCGGGATGCAATTATGCACAATTGTGACGTAAGCCCTTATGATGAAATTCATTCAAAAATTGAACTTGGTTGTCGATTTTCTGGACTTTAGGGACTAAATTGCAACATTTTTTAGGATTTGATTGCAAATAAGTCAATTTTTTAGGGGTATTTTGGTAATTAAAAGTTTAAAAAATAAAATAAAATTAGGATCGGCATTTAAAATGCCAATCGGCATTGGTCTAATGCTAATCAACATTACACAATGCCGATCACTCAAAAGTCCCATTTTTTCAATTTTTGCGTATTTTTTCTTATTTTTGTTGATTTTTTAGTGTTTTGATTGGTTAAAAATTGAATTTTTATTATTAGTTTTATCTGAAAAGATTTTTGACGCATTCAAAACACGCCACTTTCAAAAATCAAATCCTTATCAGTTTATTTTGATAAGGAGATGAGTCTGTTCCTCCAAAGGAGGAAGCCAGTATGCGCAGACTTTGCATTTAAAAGCAGAGTCTGCATGCATGTGTGAAAAAAAAAATTTGGAGAGAAAGGATGAAAAAACACAGGGACTCAAACACACAGACTAAAAAAATGAGAGGCAAAAAAGAGACTGCGAAAGAGAGAAGAGAGTTACACAATTAAAGACTCTGTCCAGAATCAAACAACAAATCAAATACAATAGTGACAATCTCAATCTGAGGGGCTATCTCAAAGCATATGCATAACATTCATTTTTTTTTCTTCTCTCCTTTTTGTGAATTTTATTTTATTTCGTTATTATTTTATTATTCAATTTCATTACTAATCTGATTATTTCTGTGTTTTCATTTTGATATGCGAATATGGATTGAGGAGGATGCTGCTAGTATTTAAATTGAATAGAAGGTTCATAGAATGCCGTGAAAGAACCTATATTGTTTTCTAGTAGAATTTAGGGTTTTATCTTTATTTTTCATTTTGGTGCTCTATATAGTTATTTAATTCATGGGTGTATAATTGTTTAATTTTAATTTTGTATGTAGTTTTTAATAGCCCCAGTAGTGGGAATAGTAAAAGATTTACTTTTCTGCATTTAAAATCAATTAGTAATTAGGTTCAATTGGGTAAAAAAATCAATTAAAATTAATGGTGGCTTTAGTTAATTAGGGTTTGTATGTAAATAAATTAGGTTTTTTAGAAATCATATGTGAATGTGTTTTGATTTGATTTTACTATGTTTTTTTATGTTTTTGGGATTTTTATATTACTTTGGGCCCCAAGCCCATGCTTCGATCCAACTCACTTTAAATAGGCTTAAAAATGGTTTAGGACTTTAAATAATTAAAATCAACTTAGACTCATTATGTTAATTAGATTTTAGGCCCACTTAGTTAATTAAAACTTGTTTAGATTTAGCTCAGCCCATTAAAATGCATTTCTTTTATAATAAATAGACCTAGGCCCACGTTTCACTTAAAATAAAACCAAGTTAGACTTTGGCCCATTAATTTAACTTTCCTTTAAACTTGAATAGATTTAAGCCCATTTCTTAGACAAATTAAAATAAATAGATCTAGGCTCACTAATTAATAAAAATGTAGGCTCACCTTTAGTCCATTTCTCACTTGTAAATAAAATGTAAATCTAGCTAACTTTTTAATAAAATTAACATAGTTTAGACTTAGGGACAATGCGATCTTGAGTGCATTTTTTATGTGTAATTTTATTGACTAGATTCCTAGGGTTAGATGGATGTCAAAATAGGGTTTAATAAAATTGCATGCAATTAGGGGATGAAATAATCATTCATAAAATTATTCTAAATGAACACGAGACTAAGAAAAATTAGTATTCCGTATCCAGAACTCTAGAAAAATTAGTATTCTGTATCCAGAACTCCTGATTGTGGTGCTAATTTTCTTTTAGAGAATCGAGTACCACCAATCAAATTGTCCCAGTTATTACCCTGGGTGGCGACTCCTCATCTCCACGCCATGTCTTTGTGACAGTGGTTAGTGTGTTCTCTAGGGCCCTGAGCCTAAATAGTATCACAGTTACTAAAATCTTGGACGTGCACTAAACCCCTGTGTTTACACATTGCATATCTCAAAATAATTTTATATTATTTAAAATACAAGGTTATGACATATATAGATACATGCAACCTAAGCATACAAGCAATCAAGCATCAATATAACATTTATATATTTATATTTATGTAATTTATACACATATTTCAAGCAAATGATAAAAGCAATTTTCATATCAGCACACCAATGGAAATTAAGTGGAGGAGTGGAGCATCAGAGCATAACCCTAAAATTTTTTGCAACCTCAAACATTGAACCTCAATAGCCAATAAGCTCATTTAAATCCAAAAATATTTCTCTTCTTAAATTTTACAGTGGATGGCGCCGAGACACTAAGTCAACTAAGCTTCCGCAGTCTCACTGCGGCATGATTGGCCCTAAGACACTCTGTCAACCGAGTTTTCGTAGCCACACCACTCTTTAACCACAAATCTCAATAATCAATTTTAACCATATCTTATATCTATAAAAATTTATAATTTAGCATCTAATATACTGTTGTGCAATAGCCCTAGTGTAGCCCACTCGGTAACATATTCTGCAACTATCCTCCAAAATAACATTTCATAAATAAAATAATAAAATAATATTAAATATGAACACCATCCAATTTACATAAATAAATATTCACGTTTTTATATATGCAAACATTTATATAACA
The DNA here is from genome assembly GCA_947683625.1 of Mallotus nudiflorus. Classification (NCBI taxonomy): domain Eukaryota; kingdom Viridiplantae; phylum Streptophyta; class Magnoliopsida; order Malpighiales; family Euphorbiaceae; genus Mallotus; species Mallotus nudiflorus. The sequence goes on from CANTUR010000909.1 coordinate 25,419, forward strand.
ACAATAACAATTAACATTTAATGCAACATAGCATAATAAAATTCATATTTATTAAAAATATGCATGCTAATGATATTTTCTACATGTAATGCATACATATAATAATAACTTACAGGTAGAGTATGCTTTTCTATGATGACTCAACTGGCCTTATCTTGTAGGTCTCGGTCTTGACGCGGCTATAGAAAAAATAATAATAAAATAACTAGGATAAAAATTCTAATCTTATATATTCTAGATTTCTAGAGAAAACTTGATCTAAAACTCAACTCTAAAACTCAAGACTAAATACAAACTCGATGTCATATTTTACGAGAAATCTATCAAAAATTTGACAGACTCTCCTTTGTAAAATGAACATCTCTCTACTAAAAGTAGAGTTATTCATGTATGAAAACATACTTCAAAATATTCTAAAACTCAACATCTTGGGTTTGACTCCCGAACTACAATTCATGCCCAGCTGAGAACTTACATTACAAAATATACAATAAAATAAAATAATTTCTCAGATCACCAAAATATATCATAAAAATATTAAAGAAATTTATTTTCTAAATATATAATAAAATTCTAGTTATTAAATAATTTTTGCTAATAAAATCCATTAATAGCATAAAATTTCCATTTTACAAATAAATTAGCATAAATTGTAAATAATTATTAAAACCACTTATTAACATCATTAAAATAATAAAATGCTCATTTAGACTCAAAAGATAATAAATAAATTTATTTTTCATATATTTCCCAAAATAACTACTAAATAATTAACAATTGAAAAATAATCATAAAAATTTATTTTAATACTTTTACTATTTAAGTCTAAAACAGTATAAACCAATGTTAATTAAAATTAAATAATTACAAATTTCTAACATTTTCTCAAAAATACATATTTATACATCATCTTTAGAAATTCTTATTTAAATTTCCATGCATAATTTCATAAAACTTCCTTAATAAATTTTAATCTACATAATTAATAGAATTTATTAAAAATATAAAATTTTTTCTGGCTGGAACAGTAATCGAACCTAAAAAATTCAAAAAAAATCATAAAAATAAACAAAAATCACAATTAGCAAGATCTCAACCTCAATTACATATAATCTCAAAGCAACTATATATAATTAAATTAAATTCAAGCTCAATTAAATAAATAACTAAAAATTAACCTAAAATCAATTTCTCAAAATTGAGGTTATTACTGGCTCAGATCAAAGCAATTAATGGAAGGGTTTTGAATCTTAGAGAGAGAGAGAGAGAGCTTTCAATCAAGATGACAGCACATCCAAGGGTTGTCGGAATCATCGCCGGTGACCTCACTTCAATCTGGAAGAAGAGAAGAAGAGGAAAAGGAGGGAGAAGTAGCTGGCAGTGGAGATGAGCTACTACTAGCGGCTGGAAGCTTCCGGTGACGGCGTGGGGGCTGACCAACGCAGTGATGGTGGCGGTGGTGGTTGACACTATCGGGTGGGAGGGAGAAAAGGGAAGAAGGAAAGAAAAGAAAAGAAAAGAAAAGAAAGGGAGAGAAGGAGAAAAAGAAAAAAAAAAATTCATCTTCTACTTTTTTTTAAAATTATACACAATAATAATTTTTTAAAATAATAATAATATTTTAATATTTTAAAAATCTAATTTTCTCCCAAATATTTATACACTTAACAATTAATCAAAATTTAATAAAACTACACAAATAATAATAATCTCATCATATTCAAATAATAATTAATATTAATTAATTCCACATTTAAATATAATAATTAATTAAAAATAATTCGGATTATAACATTATTACTCAAGACCAACTATTTCTTTAATAATTTTTCTAACAATATATATTTACTCAATATATATATATATATATATATATATATATATATATATATATATATATATATATATATATATATATATATATATATATATATATATATATATATATATTTATATTTATATTATGTTTTGAAGTGTATAAGAAATAAAATATATGAATAGTATACTTATTGTACAATATTTTTTATATACAAAGTATTTTTATTTATTAATTGAATACACATTTAAGGTAAACTATTATTTTGTAAATTTTTTTAATAATATAATTTTACTCAAATTATCATTTTTTTTAATGTTTTAAAGTGTATAAGAAATTAAAAATATATATATGCAAATAGTATACTTGTTACATACTATTTTTAATATACTATTAAAAATATTAAAAATACGATAATATTTTTCATGTCGAGCTCATGAAATATTTATAATTATTTTCATGCCGAGCTAGAGCTACTTTAGTCGGTTATCGAGTTTAGTTCGAAATTCTAAATATGTGACTCGATAAACTTATGAGTTTAATTAAATTTTTATATATTTACCATTTTACTATTTATTTTAATATAATTATAAATATATCTTATCAAATCGAGTCGAATCGAATTCAAACTCAAGTTAAGTTTGAATATTTCAAAATATATTTTTTAAAAAATTTATTAATTAATGGAGTCAAAATATTATGTTTTAATTTATTACAATGATATTTGTAGATCAATAGGTGTATGGTACAAAGAAAGAATTTAATAACATATTACCGCCTACATGTAACTATAATATTAACTTTTGAGTTTTGGGATTTTGATCGCTTGAAAGCCTTGATGAATATTTTTTTTTTGTGGTTTTTGCAACAAAAATAATGATTCCTGGTCACTATAAGAATTTGTTTCCTTCACCGGAAAACTATATATATATATATATATAACCTTGATTACGATGGATTTATTTTTTGATGTGTGTATTGTAAGGTTACACTTACAATAGACATATCAAAATAATTATATACATATGTTTTTTAAATTTTCTATAATTAATTATTAAAAATTTAAAGCGTACTCAACATAAAAATTTAATAAATTTACATTTAAAATAAATAATATTGGCAACTATTAATCATCCAACAAATCATTATACTTTTTTCATTCTAAAATATCAATTATCTCAAAATTTTTTTTATATTTCAAGTTTATTATTTAAAAAGTTAAGAACAATAGTAAACTATTTTTATTTTTTTAATCTAATAAACATGCATCAATTTAAATAATTAATCAACTATATTTTTTAATGATTAATAAAAAATTATATTTTTAAAAGAACAAAAAAAATTAAAATAAATAGAAATTATAGTATTTTCATGTGAAAAACCAAAAAAAGGGAAAAAAAGGGCAATAAGTCTAATTTCCATTAATTTCTTCTTCTCTCTCTTCTTTTTTTTTCCCCTTATACTCAAACTTTTTTTGGATTAACGTGTGAAGTAGACCAATTTTCAGTTTCATATTTATTACCAATAAACGGTGGTCATTTATTCAAAATTTTTCAAAATGCATATTATTGGTATTACATTTCTTTAATTTTCAATGAATAGCCTCCATTATTGACTTAAAATGGCATAACTGCCCTTTCTAACAAAAAAAAAAAAAAATGCGGCTAAATTCTGAACTGGATTGCAAAATAGACACTTGAGTGAGCTATTAATGAGAGTAGGGTATGTGATGCTAGCATGATTTACTTCGCTTTCAAGCGATGGTAAATCATACTACTTGTTAAAAAAAAAAAAAAACTCATACTATGTAGTTGTCAGAAATTAATTTTTTAGCTACTTTAAAAGGAGAGTTAATCTCATATATACAATGTTTTGACCAAACAAAGAAAAAATCTCATATATACAGTGCAAGACATGAGAAGACTTACATCTGCTGTGTACTATATCTTTGTTTAGAGTGGAAAGCTATTGCACAGCTAGTCCTTCAATTATATTTCGAAAAAAATAAAAAAAAATGGGCATAGACATTGATATGAGAGAGGGGGCTTTTCTTTTGCATTTCGTACGCTGTAAAAATGTTACAGCGAAGCTGCTTATTTGTCTTCCAGAGAGAAACTCAAGTACTTTCTACTGCAATGGCCTCCTCGACTAGCTTCTGGTCTCAGAGGAGATAGAGCTTGAGTTTCTGATAGAGTCCCATGTTATCAGAGTGCTCGATGGTGCTCCAGGAGGTCAGACAGACCCATCTAAAATCCCTGATCAACCCTTTCGTAAATGTGCAAAAGGGGTATGCATATCATGCGGCTAAAGTAGCAATTTGCCCCCTGAATTTGGATGCAGTGGTCAATTAACCCAGATTTTAACTTTTTGGCTAATTATCCCACCAACGTGGCAAATTTGACCAATTAGCCCATATTAGCTTTCCAAAAAAATTTAATTCAGTCCAAAAATTTTTTTTAACTAATTCACCCCAAAAATTTCATTTATTGGATAATTAGGTCCAATTTATCAAAATTAAAAATATGAAAGACATGAAATAGTAAAACTTAAATTTAAATTCTATTTTTTTGAGGAATTAATATTCAATTTAAAAATAAAATAAAATAAAATTAAAAAATTAAAATACAGAAAAGTACAAATAATTTTTAAATTTTTTGCAAAAATTTAAATTAAAATGATCAATTATTTTTTTAAAATTAAAATTAAAAAATTAAAATGCATTTATTTAACTTTTTATTAAGAAATTAAATTGCTTTTTTATTAAAAAATTAAATTGCATGTATATTCAAAATTTTAGTACTCTCAATCTATTACTCACAATCATATATTTTTATACCTGCTAATATTCATGAATAAAGAAAATAATAATAATTGATAAATTTAATTTGACTTTAAAAAAATTAAAAAGTTCAATAGATAATGAAATTTAATTGTTTATTTTTGAATTTTAAAAATTATTGATACTTTAAAATTTTATTTTTAATAAAAAATTAAACAAGTTCTAAAATTTTTCTCTATTTCTTTAATTTGAATATACAATTTAAATTAAATAAAATTAAAATTTTTTAAAATAATATTTTATGATTTACGTATAATTAAAATTTTTTATACTTTCAATCTTTTGTTTTTATTCACATACTTTTTCATATTTCTTAATATCGATATATTTACAAATTAAAATTAAAAATTAAATTTAATAATTTTTAAAACCACATTCATAATTATTTGATTATATACAAGAGCATTATTTGATCATAATTATAAAGATAAATAGAAGAAACTAAACTTTTTAATTTTTAACTTTAAAAAATAATTTAACATTTTAATTTAAATCTATGCAAAAAATTTCATTTATATTTCTCAGTATTTTAATTTTTTAATTTTAGTTTATTTTGAAATTGAATATTAATTCCTAAAAAATAAATTTTAATTTTAATTTTACTAAGTCATGTCTTTTATTTTCTTAATTTTGATAAATTGGACCTAATTAGTCAATAAATGAAAGTTTTGGGGTGAATTAGTTAAAAAAAAGGTGTTTTGGACTGATTTGAATTTCTTTCAAAAGCTAATATGAGCTAATTGGCTAAATTTGCCAAATTGATGGGTTAATTGACCAAAAAGTTAATTTCTGAGTTAATTGATCCACACGTCAAAGTTTAGGGGGGTAAATTGCTACTTTGGCCCATATAATGCTGATAAAGATAGTTGTTGCAAAACTGTGTAAAAATGCGAATAATTAGTGCTGCTAAATTATTCTTCATATGTGATCCCACAGTCTCATCTCATGTTGTCAAATTCATTATAAAAAATATAAATAAATTTTTTAGTTGTCAAAAATTAATTTTTAGCTACTTTGAAAAGACAGAATTATTTCATACTGTGAAAAGTATGAAAAGACCAATGCTTAACCATTTAAATTACATCCAAAAACATTTTTTGCTTTTAAGTAAACTTATCTTTGTTTACTATTAATGGACAGCTAGTCCCTACTTTACTAAAGTCGAAAAGCTCAAATTACCCCTTACTATTTTATCTTAATTATAGATTGGACACTAAAATTTTTTTTGAGTCAAATTAGAAATTCACGTATGTAAATTTTTTTTATATTGAACTTTTATAAGTACAATTAAGTCTTATAACATTTTTTTTATTACAAAAAAGTCGTATAGATTAATAAAAAATTAATTTAAAAGTTACTAAATAACAAAAATGATCAATTTTTTAAATATATATATATATATATATATATATATATATATATAACATAATTATAAAGTTTAAAAGCTTTTAAACTTATAAAATATATATATTTTTAATTTTTTTTTCAATTTTAAAATCTTTACAATTAAGTGATATATATTTCATATAAATGACCAATTTTATTCATTAATATAAATAGCAGATTGATAATTAACCCAAAAATTTAATTTTAATGGTTGAATAAAAAATTCTTAAATTTCATTAATTTTTTTAATTTTTTAAACCTACATAATAATTTTTAAACCTACACAATAATTGATAAATATTTTTTTTTATTGAATTGTTAAAATTAAATTTTAGATCAAAACAAGAGATGACAATTTTAAGAATTTGTGACATTGAGAGGTAATGTTTAGTCTACTTAAAAAAAAAAAGAAAAAATATATTGAGAGGCAATATTTTAAGATAAATGCATACACAAATACAATATGTGAATTAAACTAATTTTACATGTTTATGCATTTATTTTTTCTAATATCATTAGTAGTAATTCATTCACTACTATAACATTTCCAAAAATGACTAATTATTATTTAGGTTTAAAAATTTAAAAACATTAATGAAATTTAAGAATTTTTTATTCAACCATTAAAATTAAATTTTTGGGTTAATTATCAATTTGCTATTTAATATTCATTTTTAAAATTGGTCATTTATTTGAAATATATATCACTTAATTGTAAAGTTTTAAAATTCAAGAAAAAAACTAAAAATATATTTTATAGGTTTAAAAACTTTATAATTATGTTATATATATTAAAAAAAATTGATCATTTTTGTTCATTGGTAACCTTTAAAATTAATTTTTTTATTAATTTATAGAACTTAATTGTAATAAAAAAAATTATAAGACTTAATTATACTTATAAAGGTCTAATATAAAAAAAATTTATATACATAAAGTTTCAATTTGGCTAAAATTTTTTTTTTTGTCTAATATATAATTAGAGTAAAACATTGATAAACAATTTGCCTTTGCTAAAAGCAAAAGAAGATAAGATATGGGCCAAATGGCGGCAACTTGATACCTAAAATTAAGGGGAAGATGGCCGAAAAAGTAGCAAATTGCCCCCCAAAACTTGGACGCAATGGTCAATTAATTCAGATTTTAACTTTTTGATCAATTATCCCACCAACTTGGTAAATTTGGCCAAAAAGTTCAAGTCAGTCCAAAACAACTTAATTTTTAAATTTTTTACATAGATTTAAATTAAAATGATCAATTATTTTTTAAAAATTAAAAATTAAAAAATTAAATTACATTTATTTAACTTTTTTATTTCGATCAAATAGTGCTTATATATATAGTTAAATAATTACATATGTAGTTTGAAAAAATATTATTCATTTTAGGCATATATATTTAAAAGATATTACAAATAAGAATAAAAATAAAAGAATGATCAACTAAATTAATGAGAACATATTATTTTTGAAATTTTTAAGTGTTAATAGTTTAATTTATTTAAATTTAAATGATTTATTCACCTCAAAGAAATTAATTTTTCAATAAATTTGATTTTATTATTCTGTCAAAAACACATCTCCCACACTTTTTCATGTGAGTATTTTATATCGTTATTTTTCATCTAATTGACTCAAAACATTTTATAAATTAGTAAATAGATTCAATTTTAATAATTAAATTTTATATATATTCAAAATTTTAGTGCTCTCAATCTGTTACTCTTACTCATATATTTTTTTTTTATATCTATTAATATTCATGAATAAAAAATTAAAAATTAGAAATAATTCATAATTTTAATTTGACTTTTAAAAAGTTTAAAAGTTGAATAGATAATTTAATTTAATTTTTAATTTTTAATTTTGAAAATCATTGATACTTTAAAATTTTATTTTTATTAAAAATTAAAAAAGTTCTAAAATTTTCTTTATTTCTTTAATGTGAACATACAATTTGAATTAAATTAATTTAAAATTTAAAATTTTTTAAATAATATTTTATGATTTACGTATAATTGAAATGTTTTATACTCTCAGTCTTTTGTTTTTATTCGCATATATATTTTTTTTTATATATCTTAATATCTCTCTTAAGCAAAATTGCTTGGCATTTGGGTGGTAGTGAAGATTTTGTTTATTCTTTTATTCCGTGCCCGCTATTTGTCTTTTTCTAAGATGGCGAGACTTTCTCATATCTATTCATCTATTTGGCCTTCCATTAAGCATATTTGGGGAGAGTTTCGATCTCACTCTATTTGGTTCCCTTCCAGAAAAATTTTGTTGAATTTTTGGAATGACAATTTTTTAGATTCTCTTATTGCTAATCTCATCGAAATTCCTTATGGCGCTAGGAATCATCTTCAGACTTCTATTTCTGATGTTTATTGGAATGGTGATGTAGCTGAAGCCTTAAAGAGAATTGAATTCGTTATTCTAAGAATACCCAAAATTAATAAGTCAAAACCCTATTAATTCAAAGAATACTAGATAAATTGGAAAAATTATGTTTGTAATTTATTTTAAATTAATCAAAAATTGTCTCCAAACAACTCAAAGAGACAAATAAATAGTGCTTAGGAAAAAAACCTAAAACAAAAAAAGGAAAAGATAAAAAACTCCAAAAAAAGGAACATAAACTTTAAAGTCAAATTTAAAGGCCTAAACAAAAGAATTTGGGCTCAAAAATGGACTGTTACAAACAAAATGTGTAGCACCCATTATAGTTCTCTGAGTCAACTTCAATTTGATATATTATGGGCCCTGTGGGTCAACCGATGTCACCATGAACGTCTATTTGAAGCCCAAGTGCACACGCCTACTCTATCAAATCCATCAATAAACTTCAATGCTGCCTTATCCACATCATTCTCCCCAGGTGATAAAAAATTCAACCTCGAATTGATCACAACATCGTCATCAGAAGAATCACCAGAGAAAGGAATTAAATGTTTAACATTAAACACATCTGCTGTGCGAACATGGCTAGGCAGCTTCAGACGATAAGCATTAGAGTTAATCTTCTGTATCACCTCAATTAGACCAATCTTCCTGGGAGATAGCTTGTTGTATTCCCTGTTGGAAAGCAATCTTTTTTTGGGACTGCCTATAAAAAATCACCTACCTCGAACTCCAAAGGTCAGTGTTTCTGGTTAGTAAGCTGTTTGTATTGAGAATTGGCAGTAGACAGATTGTCAAAAACTGTCTTGTGTACATCTTGCAAACCCGAAACAAAATCTGCTACTTTCTCGTAGACCCTTGTCTTGCTAAACAGAGGCATTAAGTCAAGAGGACCCCTTGACTGAATGGAGTAAACAACTTGGAAAGGGCTGAATCCTATGCTGCGATTAACAACGTGGTTGTGGGTGAATTCTCCTTGATATAATTTTTTATCCCAACTGTAATATCCCGTGTTTTTTTTAAAAATATTTTTACACTGTACCGGGATATACAGTGTCAATAATTTTCATGCATTATACGATATTTTTATGAGTTGATATGTATTTTAAACCTATTTTAATTACTGTCTATTATTTTCAGTATTTTACGTAAAATTTTCCCGGGACTTTCATTTTCGGGGAAATTTCCACGTAAACAATGTATTATTAATTATTTTAAATGTATTTACGGGTTTGCATGAACTCATACATATTTTTAAATTATTAAATAAAGCCTGTGTGTGTATATTTATTTAATTAGGGTTTATTATTACCCTAATATTTTATTATTTATTTATTATTATTTGATTATTTTATTTATTATTAAATTATTAAAATTTATTATTTTATTATTAATTATTTATTAATATTTAATTATTTTAATTTATTTTATTTTTTTTCTTTTTTTTTTCTTTTCTTTTCCTTTTTCTTTCTTTTTCTTTTTCTTTTTCTTTCCTTTTCTTTCTTTTTCTTTTTCTTCTTCTTCTTCTTTCTCTCCCGCGCCCGACGCCGACCACCATTTCCTCACCGCCGTTTCTCCCTCCTCCGGCCACCGTTTTCGACACCGCCGGTCTCTATCTTCTCCTTGAGCTCCGGTGAGTGTGATTCTAGCTTTGGTTTGAGCTAAAATGGTCTAGAATTGCTTAGGTTTCGATTTGAAAATTTCGGCCTCTTTGGGTTTTCGATTTTTTTGAGCTTCGATTTGGATGATTCATGGAAAATTCCTTCACAAATGTTGTTCCTGGTAGCTTAATCTTCATGTATGAATTTTTACAGAATTTTTGGAGATTGTTTGGATTTTTGGGTATTTTTGAATATTTTAATATTATTTTCTAATTTTCGGAAATTAATTATTTAAATTATGAAATTGGAGTTTATGGTTGAATTAGGTGTTGAAATGAATTATAGAAATTTATTTGGAATTTTTATGAATTTCTAAGTATTTATTTTTAATTATTGAAGTTTAGGTGATTTTGGAAAATTAAGTTAATTGTGTTTTAAATTGAATTTAATTGGTTAATTGAGTTTAATTATTGATATTATTGATAAATATGTTGAGAAAATTAATTTTGGATAATTGTATGATTTTTGGTGAATTTTTGAAGTAATTTAGGTATATATATATATATAGGGGTATTTTGGTAATTTTACCCTAAATTGTCTAAAAATGTAATTTAATTGGTTTTAATATTTATTTAAGGTATAAAAATGATTTCTACAAAATATTTAGTATTTTTAACTAATTAAAACTATTTTCCGGGAATTATTTTCAATTATATATATAATATACGGTTTTTCTAATAAAATGAGTTTTAATCGGTTTTTACAGTGTTTCAAGATTTATTTTGTAATTTCTACGTATGAAATGTATTTTTATGATTTAAGGATATTTTTGGTATATTTGAATATATATTCTGTGTTTGTGGACCCCGGTCGACAGATTGTAGTCTGGAGTCCGACCGAGGGGTTGTGATTGATTGTGGTGTTTATTTTTGAAGTGTATTTTCTTTGCAGGGTTGGCTATACTCTTTTGAGTAGAGAGATGTCCGTTTTACAGGGGAGGTTCTGCCGAATTTCCGGTAGAATTCTCATAAAACGTGATATCCAGTCGAACCCTAATTTCCGATTCTGTGTTGAATACTCTAGATTTAATTCTAGGATTTCTGTTAGGGTTATTCTGATGTCGATTAATTATTTCTTGTTTAGTTGCGCTGAGACCGAGGGTTAGTGGACCAGGCCCGTCGGACCTGTCTCGTGGAGCGCATTAGGTGAGTTACTATATTATATATATATGCTTAGGATGCATGATTTAGAAAATGCATGTTTTATTTTGACTAAATATGCATAAATAATATGATTTATATTCAAGTATATTTTTGGTATATTTTTGGTATATAATAAATTATATACATGTTTTATTAATAAAATATATTTAAAATGTTTTTAAATATATTTTTAGTTTAATTCATGATTTGATTGGATTTATTTGACATATATATACTCAAAATATACCTGGTTTATGTTTGGTATATTTTCGGTATATATATGGTTTATATTGCTATTTCATTTATATCCATGCATCATTTATTTTTGTGAATGAATGTTTTATATTTAAGAATGAAGGATATCAATAGAACGTGCTACCTAGTGGGTAGCACTAGGACCGAGTACGTACCGGTACGCCTATAGCTTTAGGCTATATTACTAACTTATTTGTGGATAATGAATTGATTATGATTATTGATATGTGTGAGATGTGGTTTGGGTGTGATTGCTGGAGCTCGGTTGACCAAGTGTCTCGGGGCCAATCACACTGGCAGTTAGACTGCTGGAGCTCGGTTGACTTAGTGTCTCGGGGCCAGTCTACTGTCCATATGGATTAAGTGGATATATTTGGAATCAGTGAGCCTGTATGGCTAGAGTGTTGTTTAACACTATTTTTCTGAGGTTGCGATATTCTAGGGTTCTATGTGATCCTTCATAAAAGTTGATTTTCAGACAAAATATATAAAATGATTTTTCTGCATCTGTATGAACTTGCCTGTATATATACATATTACTCATATACTGTTGATTGTATGCATTATCACTTAGAGTGTATGTATATATATTATAGTAATTCACTCAGTGAGGTCTGACTCCCCTCCGTTGACTATTTTTCAGGAGAGTCAACTTCCTCAGACCTCAGTAGCAGGTCGATACGCCGGATTTCTTCCGCCCCGGCTTCTTTATGTAAATTGTATACTTGAGTCTTATTTATTTTATCTAGACACTGCAGTAGTTGTGATTTTCAGTAGTTGTAAATTAAAGTATTTGTTTTAAAGAGATGTATTATAGTAAAACTGGATTTGTATAAAGAGTATACATTTATGAGATTATATATGCGATGTGATGAGTTTTGAATTAAATCCAGTTGATATGGATGATATTGTAATATTTATGATTTTTTTTATTTTCCGCTGCATATTATATTTTTATGGTTATTATTGCATATTTATTTTATTGTTAGGCTTGCTACGGGTTCCGGATTCGAAAGAATTCCCGTTCCCTAGCGCCGGTCATGGCCCCTGTTTTGGGTCGTGACACCAACCCTTCACATGATCCCTTACTAAAAAATGCAATAAGTTGCCCAAGGACCTGTTCATCACTTCAGTTTGCCCATCTGTTTGAGGGTGATAGGCACTGTTAAAATTCAGTTGAGTATTGATCATCTTCCACAGGCTACGCCAAAAATAACTGAGGAAACGGGTGTCTCTATCAGAGATAATAGACATAGGCAACTTATGCAAATGATACACATCTCGAAAGAACAACTGTGCCACAATTACAGCATCTGTAGTTTTCTTGCAAGGAATAAAATGAACCATATTAGAAAATCTTTCAACAACAACAAAGATGGAATCATTACCTCGCTGAGTACGTGGCAATCCTAACATAAAGTCCTTACTAATGTCAGTCTATGGTTGAGAAGGAACTGGGAGAGGCATGTATAGTCCCGTATTTGTGGCTGTTCCTTTTGAAACCTAGCAAATTCTGCATCTCTGAACATATTTATTAACCTTCTTGTGAACTGAAGGCTAGAAATATGAAGCCTGAATCAGTTGCAATGTTCTGTCTCTATCCACATGTCCTTCACCATGTAACTATTTAATGATCTGTAGGCATAGGTTGCAATCTGGAATGCACAATTCAATTCCTCAAAATAAGAACCCATCATGCAGTATAAATTCTATTTTATTCTCAGCCTGTACATCTTGTAACATCACAAAAAAGTAAAGATCAGTAGTAATTAAATCCTTAAAAAAATCAAAGTTGGGCACCTCAACTCGCATAGTCACCAACAAACTATTTCGTCGACTCAAAGCATCAACTACTCTATTTGTAATGCCAGATTTATGCGTCGCCACAAAAGTGGAGCGTACAAGATTGGCGACCCACCTAGCATGGTGGGATAAAACTTTATCCTGTTGGTACAAATGCTTCAAAGAATTATGCTCAATATACAAGATAAATTCTCTGTGAAACAGGTAATGTCGCCAATGTCATATTGCTTGCATTACTGCATAAAACTCAATGTCATACATATTGAAATTAAGTTAGGAACCAGATAACTTGTCACTATAAAATGCCACAGGGTGGTTATTTTGACTCAAGACAACACAAATTCCAACTTTAAAGGCTTTGGTATGGAGCTTAAAAGCTTATGAGAAATTTGGTAACACCAAGATTGGGGCTATTGTAAGGCATTCCTTGATGTCATTGAAGGCTACCTCTGCTGCCTTCGTCCTTTCAAATTGACTACCCTTCATGCAATCTATAATAGGAACATTATGGTGCTAAAATTTGTAATGAAATGCCAATAAAATGAGGCCAAACCTTGAAAACTCCTCACTTATGTTAAAGTAGTTGGTCTGGGCCATTCTCTTACCGCTGCCACTTTAGCTTCATCCACTTCTAAACCAGCTGTAGAAATCACATACCCTAAAAATAGTACCTTGGGAGACATAAAGACACATTTCTTTAAAGCATTATAGAATTGTTCCCTGCGCAATACACTAAAAACCTCTTGAACATACTGTAAATGCTTATAATGGTTAGCACTATAAATCAGGATATCATCAAAGTACACCACAATAAACCTGCTAATGAAAGGCCTCAAGAATTGGTTCATAACACTCATAAAGGTACTGGGGCATTCGATAATTCGAAGGGCATCATAAGCCACTCATACAGCCCTTTCCTAGTCTTAAATGTTGTTTTCCACTCATCCCCAGGCCGAACACGTATTTGATAACATCCACTTTTTAAATCAAGTTTAGTAAAAATAATTGCACCACTAATATGATCAAGCAAATCATCTAGATATGGTATAGGAAATCTGTACCTTACAGTGATATTATTGATGGTTCAACTATCCACACACTTACACTAAGACCCATCTTTCTTCGACGTCAAAAGGGTAGGAATAGCGTAAGGGCTCATGCTCTCCCTAATGTGACCCTTAATAAATAGCTCATCTACCTGTCAACGTAACTCCTCATGCTCACTGGGACTCATCCTATAATGTGGTCTGTTTGACAACATTGCTCTGGGGACAAGTCAATATGATGCTGAATGTTATGGAGCGGGGGCAAACCATTAGGAAGTTCATCAGGAAATAAGTCATTAAATTCTGTAACCAAGGGAGCTATAACTTCTGGGACTGTAATAGGCTCAGCCACCTCTTTTCCTAACAGCATATACCCTATGTCTGACTCTTATAGCTCCTCATCAAATTGAGCTAAAGATAATAGAGTACTAGTTCCATTAGCTAGTTTTAGTATATACACTTGTTGTTTAGGCAGCAACACAATTTTAACCCCATCAAAGATGAAGCTATAAGTATTGGTTCTTCCATTATGTGTCACGTCCCTGTCATATTGCCATGGCCTTCCCAACAATAAATGAAAGGCATCCATAGCCACCACATCACACCATACAGTATCTTTATATTTCTTACCAATGGAGAACGACACTAAAGCTCTTTTAGACACTATAACTTCCCTACCCTTCTTTAACTAAGCCAGTTTATAAGGTTTAGGATGACTTTTAGTCATTATGTCTAGTTTTTGGACAGCCTCTATGGACACTATATTCTCACAACTCTCTCTATTAATGGCAAAGCGGTATACCTTGTCTTTAATAGTGCAAATAGACTAAAAGATATTACTCCTTAGCTAACCCTCCTCCGAACATGCCTTAGGGGTCAAGCAAGAATGCCTAACGATAAGGGCAATCCCCATATCTTCATCCAAAAGCAGTTCCTTAACTATTTTATCCTCATTATACATAGGATCACCCTCAATTTCCTGGTCCTCCTCAACATAATCATCTGCCTCAAGGAAGAGGGTCTTTTTCCTCACCATCTTTTTACATTCAGATAGTCTATGGCCAACCTCTCCACAACCAAAACATTTTATGCCCCCTGCTGGTCTATTGAATTGCCCCATTCCTCTATTATTGCCGGCGACACCATTGCTACCACTACCACTTACTATTTTATTGACACTACTATCATTAACAGTAGCACTATTACTGCCAGCCCCACTGCCCTAAGTGTTCGAATTGACAGTTCTTTGTGGCTGTCTCTCAACCACTAAAGCCCTTTAATGAGCTACAAACACTGAAATAGGATCAAACAGATTCATTGTGTCCTACAGTTGTGGCCTTAAACCTCCAATATACCTTGCTACCAACTGATCCTCTGTCTCCTAGATTTTTTTCCTTACAATTAATTGATAAAATGTAGTAGTGTAGTCATCCACCAATCTCGTACCTTATCTCAGATTTTACAGATGTTAGTACATCAACTGTTGGAAATTATATGAAAGAAAGGTTGATCATATATGGATGAGGTAGCATTGAAGTTTATAGATGAATTTGATAGAGTGGGTGTGCACACTTGGGCTTCAAATGGACATTCGTGGTGGCATCAGTTGACTCATGGGGCCCATAATATATCGAATCGAAGCTGACTCAGAAAGCTATAATGGGTGCTACACACTTCATTTGTAGCAATCCATCTTTGGGCCCAAATTTCTTTGTTTAGGCCTTTAAATTTGACTTTAAAGTTTATGTTCCTTTTTTTGGAGTTTTTTGTCTTTTCCTTTTTTTGCTTTAGGGTTTTTTTAGGCACTATTTATTTACCTCTTTGAGTTGTTTGGAGACAGTTTTTGGTTAATTAAAAATAAATTACATCCGTAATTTTTTCAATTCCTTTGGTATTCTTTAAATCAATAGGGTTTTGCTTATTGATTTCAGGTATTCTTAGAATCAATGAATTCAATTCTCTATTAAAGCTTCCACTACATCAGTTCGGTATTAGAACTATAATCCTCAGACAAGATGTCTTGCAAATGACAACAGTAGCAACCATAACTATAATGTGTAAAGGAGGTTTATAAACGTGATGACATACATCAACTTGAGCAGCGAGTGGAGCATATGATGGATCAATAGTTTGACACCTTTATGGAACAGCTGATTGATATGATGGCTACTCTTTTGGCCAATCAAAATAGAAACAATCCAGCCCCACGAAACAATGATAATTTTATAGGTAATTTTGATGGAGAGGTTAGTGACGAAGAGGAAGAAGAAGAGTATTATGAAGAGCCTTTATTTTTTAATATTGATAATGGTGAGGATGAAGATGCAGTTGTTGGAGATAAGCTAATATTTGATGAAGAAGAAGAGGGTGAAGAGGAATGTAATGAATTATTAAAAAGTGGTGATACAAAAATTTTCTTTGTTGAGAGGGATTCTTATATGACTTCCAACGACTTAGGGATCAAGGTGGAGGAACATCAGAATCGTGAATATAATATGCTAGAGCAAATTGAGCATGTTGACTTCATTGGCATTGAGAAAATTCTTTATTCTCATATTCCTTTAATTTTAATTTTGAAGGAATTACAAATTGATCATGAATTTATGGTGTTTAATACATCTATGAGCAAAATTCTTTCACGATATTTGGGCAAAATTCGAGGGCAAATTTTCTCTATGATAGAGGGCATGATGCGGGGCAAGTCTTAAAGTTATTGGAATGGGTGTACGAAACGATGGATAAAATACATACGTTTTCAATAATAATAATAATAATAATAATAATAATATTTATTATTATTATTATTATTATTATTATTATTATTAGATTATTATTTTAATTTAGTATTGATTAGAAATTGATTTTTCTATATTGTTAGGGATTTGATTTCCTATCTTAGTTAGAAATTGACTTTCCTATATTGTTAGGGATTTGATTTTCTACCTTAATTAGAATTATTTTTATTTTATTTCCTAATTAAAATTAGGGTTAGGATTGGTAGGTTTGTGGCACCTTATAAATATGTAAGCCTTAGGGATATGTGAGACAGTTTTTATTGAATCGATCAATTAGATTATTATTTTCCTCTAATTTTTGATATTCTATTGAGAATTAACAAATCTTGATGCCTATTTCCTAGTATGATTCATAATCAACAGGTTGTAGAAGATTCATTTCTAGCATTTGTACACGAATCAACAGACTTTAATATTTATCATTTGTTATTTTCTGGTATTTGCGTGCAAATCAACGGATTACAATATTTATCATATTTGTTCTTTTATTTTCTTTCAATTTTTTATATTTTATGTTGCATGAAATGGGGATGGCATTTTCCTAATGCTATTGTTAATGCTTACCCTGAGATTGTTTCGGAGCTTAATAACGTGGTTTTCAGAAAGGTTGATAAGCTTTTTTGGACTAATTCTCCTTCAGGAGAGTTTTCTTGTAAGTTTGTGTATGAATTTTATTATGTTAAAAGTCCCAAAGTGGCACGGGGTAAGGACTTACGGCGGCATTTTCTTCTAACTTCTCGTTCTTTTATGGCCTGGCGGCTGTTGTTTGATTCTTTACCTACAGAAGAAATATTGTAAAGGAAATGTATAGTTCAGGTTTTACGTTGTAGCCTTTGTCTACATGGCATTGATTCTCTCAATCATGTCTTCATTTCCTATCCTTATGTTGTTGCAGTGTAGTCGGCTGTCATGGATTTATTTTCAACTTAACTTAGGGGATTGTCCAATTCGTCTTTTGCAGGAAGTAATGAAAGTCCTATTTTCTTTTTAGTTGAAAGCTTTATGGACTATTGGTATTATTTTTTGCTTCTGGCTGATTTAGTGGGTGTGAAATACAACAACTTTTTAATGTTTATGTGAAAAATAAATTTTTAGAAAAATTAGTAAATTTTACATTTTAATTGAAATTATTGTTAATTATTATGTTTTGGATAATTTTTTGAATAATAAATATTATTAAAATAATTTTTATGAATTATTTACTATTTTTAGCTAATTAATAATAATTCTCAGAAATATATTCAAGTAATAGTTTTATCTATTATTTTTATGATTAAATGAATTTTTAGCTATTTTTATTATATACTTGGACAATTTAAATAATTATTTTTAATTTTTGCTATTAACTTTTGAATACTTGAAAAATGAATTTTTTATTAATATTATTTAATTATATTTGGGATTTTATTAATTATTTTGAAGATAAATATCTTTGATGTTTTTATTATTTTAATAAATTGAATTGTTGTATTTTATAATTTTTATGAGTTTTGGTGAATTATTAGTATTTATTATTATTTTATTAATTTTAAGTATGTTGTTCTCGATTGAGCAATAATTGCAGTTTGAGGGCCAAACCTGAGAAGTTGAGCATTTTATGTATTTAAAGTGTGTTTGCATGCAGGATTGACTCTACTTTTAGTAGAGAGACGTCCATTTTATAGAGGAGACTCTACCGAATTTTCGGTAGAATTCTCATAAAATGTTACATCGGGTCGGTCCTTAGGTTTGGACTTTTATCGTATCGTATCCTAGATTGAGTCATTCTTCAGAAATCTAGAAGTAAAAATTAGGATTTCAATTCTAATATATTATTATTTTGTATTTTTCCTTAGTTGCTTCGTGTGCTAGGCCTAACGAACTGGGTCAGCCAAGTCAGGGTAGAGGAGCACACTTAAATTGTGAGTTATTATTATATGTCTACATTCCATGTAGATAAATATTGTGAGCATCCATATATTTTTAATAAATATGAATTTAATTATGCTTATTTCATTAAATGATATTTATTATTGTTAACATTTATATATATGCTTTTATATATATAATTGAGAATATTTATTTTGAATAATGTATGCTGTCATATTTTATTATGAATTTTCATTGTATTATTATGAAATATCATTATCGAGGATAGTTATAGAATGTGCCACCTAGCGGGTTATGCTAGGGCTGTTGTGCAACAGTACGACAGTACGTTAGAATTAGGCTTTGAATGTTGCTATGGAAATTATGATTATTGTGAATTGTGGATGATAAGGGGGTGTGATTGCGAATCCTCAATTAACCTGTAGGGTACTCGGGGCCAGTTAGCACCGATAGTGGAACTATGTATCCTCGGTTGACCAAAATTTGGATAAAAGATATTTTTGGAATTATGGAAAGCCTGTTGGATAAAGAAATACAGTAATTGAGGTTGTGAAAATTTAGGAATTTTAATTCGATCCTCCACCGAAAATTCTTCTGTATTTGTTATTATAATGATAGTGGATTTTTATCATCTGTGTGAAATGCATGTATATATAAATAAATAAATAAATATATTATTATTATATTGATGCTTGAGTATCTATGTCTTTAGGTTACGTGTGTATATATAATAATAATAATAATAATAATAATAATAATAATAATAATAATAATAATAATAATAATAATAATAATAATAATAATAATAATAATAATAATTCACTCAGTAAGGTCTGACCCCCCTCAATATTTGTTTTAGGACCTTCTACTTCAGGTCTCCCTATTAGACCTCTTCACCAAACTCTTTCCTCCTCGGCCAAATTATGTAAGTATTAAACCATTACTTTTCTTGTATTTTAGTAAATGCTGCAGTAGTAGTGCTTCTTGTTGTTGTATTTGTATTGTATTAGACAGTGATTCTATATTTTAAGAGTTATATTAAGATATTTTATTATTTTATGATATAAGGATTTATTTTATATTAATTAAAGTTTTAATTTTGATGTATTTTTTGTATTATGTTTGCTTGAGTTTTTATTTTTAATGCTTGCTATAGGTTTTAGATTCATGAGAATTTTCGTTCCCTACCACTGGTCATGACTCCCCGATTTGGGTCACGACAAAGTTGGTATCAGAGCCTAGGTTTTAGTGTTGTGGACCTAGGTTAGTAGAGTTGTGTTTTCTTTGAAACTATTGTAGTAACTTAGGTTTGACTATGTCTTTGATAAGTTTTCCTTGTTGTAGTTTTTTGCATAATCATTAGGATGTCTATTTATTGTCTGTTGTTTGAACCATTTTGGTTTTTATCTTTTCAAAATAAGGAGGTGAGCACGTGTCGCTCCACTGATCATTGAGGCCGAAGATGATAAGTCTTTTTAGGATGAGGTTCTATCCCTTGAGCCACTAATTAGGTGTAGAGGTAGAGGTAGACCTCGAGGAGTGGCAGGTCACAGTTAGTAGAGAAAGCTACAGGATGAGGAACCTATAGAGTAGGAATATGAGGAAGCTGCTATACCTCCGGTTGTACTGTAGATGCAGCCTGTGTATCAATAGGGCATGTCTGACCTAGAGGCAGCCTTATTTTATGCCAGAGTCAGTAGGATATCATTTGACAAGACTATAAATCCTCTAGATTTCTTGCATGCTATAGAGACGAGGATTCAGACTGCTCGTATTGAGTACCAGAGGATTATGATTGTTGAGTTGTCTATTAAGGGGCGAGCCCTAGATTGGTTTGTACAGGTCTTTCAGTAGCACATGATGGCATTTACCTAGGCTCAGTTTTGAGAGAGATTCATGAGGTATTTCTGCCTAGAGCCTATGCAGATGAGCTTCAGACTCCGACTGACCAACATTAGCAATGGCGACAGGTCAATAGAGGACTATACTAGAGAGTTCGTCATATTGGACTGATATGTAGAGGATTTACTGAGAGACCAGTACTTTGCAGTCACCACCTACATCATTGGATTGGGTTCTGCATTCACTGGGATGCCTACTACAAGACTTACTCCTAAGTCTGTGATAGAGTTGGCTAAGGAGATAGAGCTCAGACTGATTAGGCAAGGAGTCATACTTAACTATTATTATATGGGAAGTGTTCATACTAGAGGATATCAGAGCACACCATTTTAGACATTTCAGATAAGCTCCAACAGTCAGTAGAGAGGTTTTATTCAGAAGGATTAGAGGCAACAATATAGATATCACCAGGGTAGGAGATTTGGCCGTGGTGGAGTTTGCAGGCCTATCAGATTTGGTTCTAGTGCTATTAGTAGCAGTAGTGGATAGAGTTCTAGATATGGTAGCATAGGATCTATAGCTAGTGCTTGCCAAATGTGTGGGAGAGTTCATAAGGGACCCTGTTATATGGCTTTATTGACATGTTTCAGATGTGAACATATGGGGCACTTTACCAAAGCTTATCCCTATTCTGGCAATTAGTAGTAGTTTTTGTAGTAGTCTATTACTAGTGCAGTTCCAACTCCCTATCAGTTGCCTCCATCTCAATATCCAAGTACGTCGCAGTTTGTAGCCCAATAGAGGCATGGCAGAGGTGGCAGAGGTAGTGCTAGAGGCTTTGGTCAGGCTTCCACCACCTAGTAAGGAGGCCAAGGGCAAGCCAAAGTCTTCATCCTCATATAGTAGGATGCTCAGGCATCCAATGCCATTGTTGCAGGTATACTCCCAGTTTATTACTTGGATACTAGAGTCTTGATTGATCCGGGTGCCACACATTCTTTCGTGTCCCTTGTTTTTGCTTCAAAGTCATATTGGCAAGCTTCGAGGATGGCATTTCCTTTATTTTTTTCCACTCCTCCAAATGATTCATTGGACACTGACGTTGTTCTTTCTAAATGTCTGGTATTAGTGAAAGGCAGAGAATTATCAGTGGAATTGGTGTTACTGGATGTGATGGAGTTTAATGTGATTCTTGGTATGGATTGGTTATCTTAGCACTACTTTTAGTAGAGAGACCTCTATTTTACAAAGGAGACTCTATTGAATTTTTAGTAGAATTCTCATAAAATGTGACATCGGGTCGGTCCTGAGTTTTGGATTTTTATCATGCCGTCTACTAGATTGAGTCCTTCTTCAGAAATTCTAAAAGTAAAAATTAGGATTTCAATTCTAATATATTATTATTTTATATTTTTCCTTATTTGCTCCACGTGCTAGGCCTACCGAACCAGGTCATTCGAGTCAGGGTAGAGAAGCACACATAAACTGTGAGTTATTATTATATGTATACATTGCACATAGATAAATATTGTCAGCATCCATATATTTTTAATAAATATGAATTTAATTATGCTTATTTCATTAAATGATATTTATTATTGTTAACATTTATATATATGCTTTTATATATATAATTGAGAATATTTATTTTAAATAATGTGTGCTGTCATATTTTATTATGAATTTTCATTATATTATTATGAAATAATGTTTTTGGAGGATAGTTAAAGAATGTACTATCTAGTGGGTCATGCTAGGGCTGTTACCCAACAGTACGCTAGAATTAGGCTTTGAACATTAATATGAAAATTATGATCGTTGTGAATTATGAATGATAAGGGGTGTGACTGTGAATCTTCGGTTAACCTTTAGGGTACTCAGGATTAGTTAGCACTGGTAGTGGAACTGCAGATCCTCAGTTGACCTTTTGTGTACTTAGGGCCAGTTCACTACCAAAAGTTGGATAAAAGATATTTTTTGGAGTTATGGAAAGCCTGTTGGCTAAGGAAATATAGTAATCGAGATTGCAAAAATTTTGGGATTTTACTCTGATCCTCCACCCAAAATTCTTCTGCATTTATTATTATAATAATAGTCGATTTTTAGCATCTGTATGAAGTGCATGTATATGTAAATAAATATATATATTATTATACTAATGCTTGAGTATTTATGTCTTTAGGTTGCATGTATATATATAATAATAATTCACTCAGTGAGATTGGACCCCCTTCAATATTTTTTTTAGGATCTTCTACTCAAACCTCTTTATTTGACCTCTTCGCCAGACTCTTTCCTCCTCGGCCAAATTATGTAAATATTGAACCATTACTTTTCTGTATTTTAGTAAATGCTACAGTAATAGTGCTTCTTGTTATTGTATTTGTATTGTATTAGTTAGTGATTCTGTATTTTATGAGTTGTATGAAGATATTTTATTATGTTATGGTATAATGATTTATTTTATATTAATTAAAGTTTTAATTCTAATGTATTTTTTTGTTATGTTTGCTTGAGTTTTTATTTTTAAGACTTGCTATGGGTTCCAGATTCATGAGAATTCCCGTTTCCTGGCACTAGTCGTAACTCCTTGGTTTGGGTTGTGACACACACACACACACGCACACACACGCACACACACACACACACACACACACACACACACACACACATATATATATATATATATATATATATATATATATATTAAAATTAAAAATTAAATTTAATAATTTTTAAAACCATATTCATAATTATTTGATTATAAACATGAGCACTATTTGATCATAATTAAAAAGATAAATAGAAGCAACTTAATTTTTAAAATTTTTAATTTTAAAAAATAATTGATCATTTTAATTTAAATCTATGCAAAAAAATTAAAAAATATTTATTTTTTCTGTATTTTAATTTCTTAATTTTAGTTTATTTTTAAATTGAATATTAATTCCTAAAAATATTTATATCTAATTTTTACTGATTCATGTCTTTCATGTTTTTAATTTTGATAAATTGGACCTAATTAGTCAATGAATGAAAGGTTTGGGGTGAATTGGTTAAAAAAAAGTTGTTTTAGATGGAATTGGATTTTTTGAAAATTTAATATGGGATAATTGGCCAAATTTACCAAGTTGGTGGGATAATTGGCCATAAAGTTAATTTCTGGGTTAATTGACCAGCGCGTCCAAGTTTAGGGTGTAAATTGCTACTTTGGTCTGTAGGCAAGTATATTGTAGTGTAGATGTAGATTCTACTTAGAAAGCTTCGAAGTAATGCAATTAAAGAAAGACTAGATTGAGCTAGTAAGGGAGTAGTTAAGTGGTCACTCATTTCCAAGGGCACTTTGAGGTGCAAAGTTCTATTCTTGCTATTATTGATTTAAAAGGGAATGATTGCTCCCTGTTGTACAATCCATCGATGCAATGGTCATATGACCTCTAAAATAAATGATAATTGACACAATCCATAAAGTTAGGGTAAATTGAAACGACTTTCAAAATAGAATTTAACTGATAATTGACATAAAGTTTAAGATAAAAATGATGGTTTTCTTAGAATTTATCTATATATTAAATTATTTATTTTCTATTTACTTTGCCACTATTTGGGTTCTATCCAAGTTAAACTAAATTAATTACACTCTAGTGAATTTTAAATAACAATTTGTTTAGAAAAAAACTTACACAGTAAAAATCACGTGTTTCTATTAAGAAGTCACTGACTTACTCTCTTTAAGTATCTAGAATTATCCAACAAGTTGGCAAGTTGAAGTTGATAATGTACAAGTTGGACAAGTTGTCATCACTGCCAATAATGAAGCTTCACAAAGCTTCCAACAATCGACATCCTACAAGTATAAATATATAAAGTGATCATTTTATGTGTGTGTATGAGAAATAAAGTGTATGTCATGTGAGTGCATGGTATAAAAGTGTATAGGCAAGTGCAAGTGTTATGTGAGAGTGAAAAGAGTGTGCTATAATGTGAGAGTGCAAGTGTGTGCCAAGAGTAAGTGTGAGTGTATTAAATATATAAACACTTATGTGAGTGTTTTTTGAGAATATTTTATGTGTGAAGTGTGTACAAGTATTTTTGTATTAAATTTTCTTTGATATAATAAAATTAAGTTTATTTGCCTTCCGCATATTCAACAAGTAGTATCAGAGCAAGATGGTCGAGGGCCTAAAGGAGTTGTTTAGTTCAAGGTATTGAAATGTTTTAAGGGGTAATTATCTTATGCACAGTCAAAAGCTATTGTCAAGCTAGTTGCTTGCTTGGTCAAGAGAAGTCCTAAATCTTGAGATGGACCACACAGTGGGCATAATAAAGAAGTTGAATAATTATAACTATAGTACATGGTCTACATGTTTGCAGTCGTATAACCAAGGTTAAGATCTATAGGTAGTCAATGGAAGCGAGAGTATGCCACCTGCAGAAGCAGATGTAAATGCTTTGAAGAAGTGGAAAGTCTTGGTCGGGAGGGCAATGTTTACGATCATGTATCAATTGAAGAAGAAATGTTAAAATATATCAGGTACGCTCTCACACCTAAAGAAGCTTGAGATATTTTAGCCTCATAATTTTCTAAGAAAAATGTGATGAGATTATAAAATTTAGAGATGAAGTTAATGTTTATTAAACAAGAGGAGATGTTAATTAATCAATATTTTACAAAAGTTAAGTCTTTGTGTCGTGGAATTTTGGAATTAGATTCTACATAAAAAATTAGTAAAGATGGGATAAGAAGGATTATTATTTATGGAATTAAGCTAGAATATAGATGGTTTATTACTATTGTTCAAGGTTGGCCTAAACCATCCATATTAAATGAGTTGGAGAATTTGTTAGTTAATCAAGAGACATTAGGTAAACAAATCGCTAGCATTTCATTGAAGAGTGAGATGAATGAAAAAGCATTATTTAGTAGCAAATATAAAAGAGGTTGTCCTAGAGATTACAATTCTAGAAAGTTCAATGGAGATGACAAGACCGATTCGGAGGAAGATAGAAATGAAAGAAGGAGGAAAGGCCAAAGTTAATGTTGAAGGGAGTTCAATAATGTTGAAACTAAGAAGACACACAAGATAGAAGATATCACCAATAAGATGTGGAATGCTATAATAAAACTCATAATAATAAAACTCTTATTGGAAATAGATTTCATGATATACTAGAATCATTGCTTACAGCATAAATCCAATTCCATTAATCTTAATTAATTGACTAAACTCTTTAATCAATAATTAGATTAATATTAAGTGGTGATTTGAAAAAACTCTATTAGGTGTGACTTACTAAGTTCATGTTTAATTGGCAATGAGAATAAAATATCAACACTTGATATTATTTGAAAATTTTCAAGTCTAAATGTGAAAATCCTAATTATGCACATTTAGTTCTCATAAGTTATGAGTGACCCCTAGCATCGATATCACAACTCCCCAATGAGATATGAATGTATTTATTAATTCACATGAACCCTTTTTGGTTATAATTACCTTGCACTAAAATCCCTTCATTAAAAGATCCCAATATGGCCTAGAGTCAAGGATAAGTCAAACTCTAATAGCTATATCATATTAGATCATCTCAAGTTCTATCTCTTGACAAAAGACAAAAAATACTGGAAACTCTTTCTACCACTAAAAATTTTTTAGACTGTGTTATGTTTGTCTTGGCCAGGAACTATTTTATCAAGAAAAGACTTAGATAGCATTGGATATTATTCCGGTTCACTCCAAGTAATGAATCTCATCTTAGTCAAACACTCATCCTTACATTTAACTAACTAGAGCCACCATACACCATATACCCACACGTGAGTAACACAAGTATGTAAGCAATAACAAACTCTAAGCACTTAAATGTGGATAACCATGTCACCTCAGGTTAAAGGACTATATGTACCATTATGACATAGATTGTCATCGTTGACCATAAATAAATATCCATGCGATCATGTATCTAACATCATTGTTCGATCAACCCATCACATGAGTATCCACATGTCTATTCTGATATCTCATATCAAGTAGCATGAGACTCACTACCTCCCACTATTAGTATCACATACTAATGAAGGAAAATAGATGGAGGTGATAATCTAATTAATATTGCCCAAACATTAATTACATGACTATGAACATTTTATAGCATATGTACTAAATAAATTTGTAGCTCATATTATCAACTCTTGATAATGAATATATTTAACATAATGCTAATGGATAAATATTTAATTAAATAAACACTTTAAATAATAGAACATTCTTCTATTATCATTGGGATAATTTACAATGTCATTATCTATTACAAGAATGGCACCAGGGCACATCTATGCTAACAAAATGAAGACCAAAAGAAGGAAGTAAAAGTAATACAAGAAGAACAAGAGGCAAATCAAAGAGAGAAAGACACTGACATGACATTGGATGAAGAAAATGTTGAGAAAATTTTCAAAGGATACATAAACAATTTTTGGAGTAGCAAATGAAAGGAAAAACACAATGATACAATGCAATTCTTAAGGACCAAAAGGATCAATATACAAGATAGAGGAGTAGGAAATGATGATCAAAATGGATGAGGAGTTCCAAAGATCAAAGATGAGAGAGTAATTGTTGAGGGGGAGTATTAAAAAGTCATTGACTTACTCTCTTTAGGTATCTAGAATTATTCAACAAGTTGGCAAGTTGAAGGTGATAATGTATAAGTTGGACAAGTTGGCATTACCGCCAATCATGAAGCTTCACAAAGCTTCCAACAATTGACATCCTACAAGTATAAATACATAAAGTGCATGTTAATTAGTGTGTGTGCATGAGAATTAAAGTGTGTGTCATGTGAGTGTGAGTGTATGGTATAAGAGTATGTATAGGTAAGTGCGAGTGTTATGTGAGAGTGAAAAGAGTGTGCTGTGATGTGAGAGTGCAAGTGTGTGCGGTGTGTGAGCCAAGGGCAAGGGTGAGTGTATTAAGTATATAAACACTTATGTGAGTGTTTTGTCAGAATATTTTGTGTGTGAAGTGTGTACAAGCATTTTTATATTAAATTTTCTTTGATATAATAAAAGTATGTTTATTTGCCTTCCACATATTCAACAGTTTCCACCCTTAAAATTATATCCGTTGAAGTTATTAATATATAAATGATTTTTAGTCTAAATTAATAAAGATATCCAATAATTACTTTAATGTAACCAGATATATTAAAGTTCTAAATTACAATGGTGTTGGTATATGAAAATTTCATTTAGTCACAGAGGAGCTAACCATTTATATATATAATTTAAACAATTTATTGGTGGGTCTCGCTCCATGGGAATGGAACATGATCATTCTAACTTAAAAGGCTCTGCACCAGGTCGTCCATTACACACTGCAATAATGACTTCCAACACTCGACTTTGTTTAAGATGTTTATTAAAAAGTCATCTACAAAAGCTTTTAGGTTTTAAGATGCTTTCAATATCCTGAGACTCTCATTGACCAACACTTCCAATTCCAGGTTTCAGACTGAGCTTTTCCATTACTTCCTATTGATCATCTTGCAATATATATACACATAACTCAGGCTCCAATAAGCCTCCAAATAAAAAATCATATTATAAAGATAAATGTAGCCATTTTATTTCTTTTTCTCTTCTACTTCTTTTCACTTATTTTGCATCTATGAACAACTTCTTGAACCTTAAGCCTGCTTACTTATCATTTTTTTTGCTTTACTTCTTCTATAGAAATGCTTTTACCATCTCCAAGCCTCTTTACACTCCAATAAACCCCATATTTATCAACTGTGGTTCCAGTGACAATAACATTTCAATTGATAGGCATAACTGAACTTCAAATCTAAACCCAAATTTTAGTCTCATTGAACAACCTAATAATAAATCAACAACTGCTAAAGTAGGCTTTCAGGACCCCTCTGTCACGGTTATCCCTTACATGACCACTCAAATCTCTTAATCCTAATTCACATGCAATTTCCTTATCACTCCTGGTCATAAGTTTATTAGACTATATTTTTACCCTACTTTATATCAGGGTGGATTTAATAGGTTTGGCAACCATTTTGATGTCAAAATTAGGACTTACATATTACTTTATAACTTTAGTACTTCCCTCTATGTTGATGACTAGTGAGTATAAATTTTCTTTAGAGAATTCTATGTAAATATTAATGAACACTAGCAGTAGCTAAATATTACTTTTGCTTCCAATTTGGTCAATTCAAATGAGTCTTATGTTTTCATTAATGGAATAGAGATCATGTCTATACTGTCCCATCTGTATCACACTCCATCAGATGGTCTTAGAATCAAATTCCTTTGCCAAAATAGGACTCTCAGGGTCGAGAATGACACAGTATTTTTAATGGTTTATTGGTTAAATGCTGGGGGAAATTTTATATCACCCACAAATGATACTGGCATGTACAGATCGTAGAATGATGACATCATTTATATGTTATCAAATGATACTATAATTTCAGCAAGACCAGATGATTCTCTCAATTATTAAAAAATACAAGCTTACATAGCACCTGATAATGGTGATAAGTTAGGCTGATCAATGGGAGAAGGAACTAAAAATAATTTGACTTGGGAGGGTACCAGTTCATCCTGGATACATGTATCTAGTAAAACTCCACTTATGCGAATAATTTTAGAAGTGAAGATAAAGAAAAGGCGATTTGACCTCTTAATCAATAACCTAATGGATGAAGAAGGTCATGATGTTATTGAATCAAGTGGTGGCAACTTGTTTCCCATTTATAAGGACTATATCATCCATGCTAGGAAGCAAGGAGAGACCAGAGATTACCCGCTTTATATAACTATTTGTCCAAATGCACTTAGTGAGTATCTTGATGGCTTTTTGAATGGAATGGAAGTTTTCATATTGAATAACATCGATGGCAACCTTGCTGCACCTAACTCACCATCATCTATAACTCCACCACCACCACTATTACCATTGCTTCAACCATCGCCAACTAAAAAGCCTAGTAGGATAAAAATTTTGCTTATTGCGATTTTTGGGAGTATGAGTGGTTTGCTAGTAGTTCTCTCTTTGTTTTGTTTTATAGTGTTTTGGCGAATGAGAAAGAGGAAGTAGCATAATGGTAATATCATAAATTATTATCCTATTATGGATGGTTGAAAGCTTATAAAGGGCAAGCAACTAGGACATCAGCTTCTTTATTGCCGAAAGAACTATACCACCAATTTTTACTAGATGAAATTAGAGCTACAACAAACAATTTTGATGAAATCTTAATCATTTAGAAATCTTTACAAAGGTGATATTAATAACGGAGCCATGATTGTTGCAATCAAACACTTACATCAAATGTCAAGATAAGGTGCATATAAATTCAAAACAGAGATTGAGATGCTGTACATCTTATTTCTTTGATTGGTTATTACAATGATGAAGGAGAAAGGATCCTTGTGTATGACTATATGATAAATGGAACTCTTATAGAACATCTGTATGACACCAACAATGATCCACTTCCATGAATGAAAAAGTTAGAAATTTGCCTTGGACCGGCTCATGGATTGGACTACTTTCATTATGGCACTGTGAATACTATAATCCATTGAGACATCAAGACAGCCAATATTTTGTTAGATGAAAATTGGACAACCAAAGTCTCAAATTTTAGATTATAAAAAATTGGTGTGAATAACACAATAATAAACACTGTTATTAAGGGCATATTGGGTTATTGGGATCCTAAATATTCAAAAATAAGTTAATTGACAGAAAAATCTAATGTATACTCATTTAGTGTGGTGTTCTTTGAAGTATTATATGCTCAAAAAGCAGTTGATAGGAAGTTGGAGGAGGAACATTGGAATCTAGCACAATGGGCATATGACTGCATTCAGAGTCAAACAATTCAACAAGTAATTGATCCATGTCTAATGGGAAAAATATCTCCTGATTATTTCAATAAATTCATGGAGATTGCTGAAATTTGTGTGCATGATAATTAGATGAAAAGGCCATCGATGCATGATGTGATGGAAAAGCTTGAGTTTGTATTAGAACTTCAACAGGCTATAGATGCTGAGAAGAAGGAAACTAATCCTGACGGTGTAAATAGATACACCGCTGTAGATATGTTTGGTGAATCAATGTACAATATAAGCAATGCAAGTGAATCAATTACTTGTGTGGATACAATTATAACCGGAGTGACTTCTTTCAGTAGTCTTCAATCTGGTAGAAAGCATCTATGATGTAGCAAAAGCCTACAATTAAAGAGACAAATATTGTAAGCTAATGATTCACACATGATTGGTTGTCTAGCAACCTTTTACAACCTGTTGATTTGTGCATAAATTCCAGGAAATAGGCATTTAAGAATTTATTAATTCATAAGAATAATGAATTTGGAGAAAAATAATAATTTCAATTAATCAATTCTAAAACTACCTCAAAAAAACTTAAATAGATGAATAAATAGAGTTTAGGGAAAAAACCGTAGTTAAAACAATGCAAAAAGACAAAAAAATCCCCAAAAATTAACATAAAAATTCAAACTAAAATATAAAGCCTTAAATGATAGAATTTAGGCCTGAAGATGGGATGTTACACACATGGCCATATTATTTATTATAGAGTTTTGAACTAACTTCGTTTTGATATATTATGGGCCTTGTAATTCATCCAGACCTAGAAGTTAGAGCCGTTATAAGTTGAGGTGTGAACTCTCCTTTTGTTAAGCCCATCCATGACTGTCAATGCAATATAGTCCACATCATTTCCTCTTGGTGATAGAAAATTCAGCCTCAAATTTAACACAACATCATCATTAAAAGAATCTCCAGTGAAAGGAATAAGATGCTTCATATTAAACACCTTTACTGTGCGAACATGGCTAGGCAACTTTAAATGGTAAGCATTGGGATTGATCTTCTCCACCACCTCCACTGGTTCAATCTTGTTTATAGATAAATTATTATACTCCCCAGTTAGAAAGCAATCCTTAGTCAAGACTACCTATACAAAATGACCCACCTCAAACTTCAAATGCCTACTTCTTTAATCTGCAATCTGCTTGTATTTTAAGTTGGCAATAGAAAGATTTTCAAAAACTATGTTATGTACATCTTGCAATTTTGTAACAAAATTTGCTACTTTCCCATGGACTCTCATCTTACTAGGCAGGGACATTAAGTCAAGAGGACCTTTAGGCTGAATTGAGTAAATAACTTGAAAAGGACTAAAACCTATACTTTGATTAATAACATGGTTGTGAGCAAATTCTGCTTAACATAGTTTTTGATCCTAACCCTTATATGATCCCCAACTAGGGAACACAGTAAGTTTCTTAATGATCTATTGACCACCGTGGTCTGTCCATCCGTTTAAAGGTGATAAACACTGCTAAAATTAAGTTGCATATTGACTATCTTCCATAGGCTGTGCCAAAAGTGACTCAGGAAGCGAGTATCTCTATCAGAGACAATAGAGGTAGGCAACCCATAAAGATGATAAACATCTTAAAAGAATAGTTGTGCCATATTTATAGCATCTATATCTTCTTACAAGGAATAAAGTGAACCATCTTAGAAAATCTATCAACAACAATAAAGATAGAGTCATTACCTTGTTGTGTTCATGGTAAAGGCATGTAAAGTCCTGCATTTATGGCTGACCCCTTGGAAACTTAATAGATTTTGCACATTTGCACATATTTTTCAACCTCTTTGTGAATTGAAGGCCAAAAGTAGGAGGCCTGAATCAATTACAAAGTCCTATATTTGCCAATGTGCCCTTCTCTATGCATTTCCTTAATTATCTATAAATGAAGGCTGCAATTTGGAATACACAATTAGTTACCCATAAATAAAAACCCATCATGTAGCAAAAATTATGTCTTCCTCCTAGCCTGCACATCTTGCATCACCACAAAAAAAATAGGGGTCAGAAGCAAGCGTATCATTATGTAATAACCCTAATTTTTAAATTATTTTAATATATTTCAGGATATGCAGTGTTAATAAATTTAAAAGTCATATCCATTTATTTTATTATTTTGTGATTAATAATAATTATTTTATGTTAAATTATATTTTCTACCTAAATATTTTATTTTAGAAACTTATTATTTTAAACATTTAAATTACATTATTTATTGTTAATTTTTTGGATAGTCTTATTTTAATAATATTAATTTTAGTGCATTATTATTTCTATTATTATTATTATTATTAATGTTTTTTATTAATTTACATTAATAATAATATTATTATTTGTTGTTAATTTAATAAATATTATATAAATTATTGTATATGTGTGTGTGTGTGTGCGCGCGCGCGTGTATATATATATATATATATATATATATATATATATATATATATATATATATATATATATGGTGGAGGATAATTTAACATAAAGTAATATTATAATATAAAGTTTAATATAATATAATATAATATATATATATACAAAATTGAAGAAGGAAGAAACAAAAACACAGAGTCATCTCCTTCTTCTTCCTCGCGCAACCTGACTCTCCTACTATCACTGTGTTTCCCATTCCTTCGTTGGACCACCACCCTTCACCACCACCTTCTTCCTCGTCTTCCCCATCACTGTCTGCACATCAGAGCGTTGCCAACAGCAGCAGAAACAACAGTAGAAACAGCAGCAGCGGCAATAAGAGGTTTTTCCATCCGTTCTTCCTCCTCCGGCCACTATAGCTATCCATTCTGGTGCCATTTGACTCCCTCAGTTATGAGGAAGATAAATTCAAGCTCCGTTCAAGCTCTAATCCAGTAGTTTGTGAGTTTTGTTGAGTTTTTGTTTTTAAGCTTTTAGGGTTTTTATTTTTTTAGGTTGTTTTTTTCGGTTGATTTTAAAATATCCCTTAAGAAACTCTGATCCTTGTTGCCTAATCTCCATGAATATATATATATTTTTTAATTTTTGGAATTTATTTTAATTTTTGTGAATTTTTTATTATTTTATTATTATTTATTGAATTTTCGTAAATTCATTTATTTAATTACAAAATTAGTTGATTTAATGTTATTATAAGTTGTTATTACTTTTAGTGTTGAGAAAATAATTTTTGAGAATATTGTGTAATTTTTAGTAATATTTTTAGTTTATGTGAATATTGAAAAATTAGGTTAAATATGTATTTTTGTTGAAATTATTGGTTAAATATATGTTTTAGATGATATTAGTATAATATATGTTGATAGAATAATTTTAATGATTTTATACAATTTTTGAGGAAATTATTTTGTATTATGTGTATTTTGAAATTATAGGGTAATTATGAGTTTTTGTTAAAATTATAGTTAAATATTATGTTTTAATTGGTTTTAGAATTATTGAAGGTAATAAAATGATTTTTATAAATTATTTACTAATTTTAACTAATTAATACTAATTTTTGAAAATTATTTTCAATAATATATTATTTACTAAATTGGTAATTAAATGGATTTTTAATTACTTTTAATATATATTTAGGCTATTTATGTTATTTGAATATATAAAGTGAATTTTTATTATTTATATTGAATTATTGAGAAATTTGATTTTTAATAATATTATATTATTATTTTGGGATTTTTATTTAATTATTGTGAAAATGATTATATTGAATGTTTTAATGTTTAAATATGATATATTTTGATATTTTTAGGATATTTGTGGAATTTATTGATTTTTAATATATTTATTGTATTATTTGATTTTTTTTTGTGGAATTGTGGACTTCGGTTGGGAATTGTATAATTCGGGGTCTCAATCGAAAGTGTTGAATATTTTATTGCTTTGAAGTGCATTTTCCTTGCAGGATCGGCTCTAATTTTTAGTATAGAGATGCCTGTTTTATAGAGGAAGCTCTACTGAATTTTTGGTAGAATTCTCGTAACACGTGACATCGGGTTGACTCTAAAATTTTGTGTTGTCTGAGTTTCCAATCCTTCGTTAGAGTCTTCTTTTAGAATTCTTAGAATATTAAGTTAGATTTATTCTGATTGTGTTATTATTATTTTATTGTCTAGTTGCGCTGAGACTGAGGCCTAGTGGACCGGGCCCGTCGAACCAATCTCGAGGAGCGCAAACTTGTGAGTTGTTATTTTATATATGCATCGCATTTAGAGTGCATATTTTAGAATATGCATGTTTTGATTGTATTTATTTATAATTGTTTTATTAAAATGTTTAGTATATGTTAGGTATATTTTTGGTATATTTTAAAATAAATGCATGTTATATTATTGATTTATACTTAAAATGTTTTTAAGTATATTATTGGTTTATATTTGGTATATTTTATGGATGTTTTGAATTTATTTGACATATATATACTCGAAATATACTTAGTTTAGTTTAGATATATTTCTGGTATATATATGGTTTATTTTGTTATTATGAATGACATTATGCATTATTTATTTTCCTCTATGAATGTTTAAATTTAATTAAAGGATATCGATAGAACATGCCACCTAGTGGGTAGCACTAGGACCGTGTACGTACCGGTGCGATAGATTTAGGGCTGAGTGAGAATCACTTGTGGAATATGATTTGATTCAGATTGATTGATTGATTGATTGAGATGTGATATGATTGATAGTGTGGTTACTAGAGCTTGGTTGAGCTAATGTCTCGAGGCCAATCACACTGACAGTCAGATTACTGGAGCTCGGTTGACTTAGTGTTTCGGGGTCAGTCTACTGTCCATATGGAATGAGTGAATTTATTTGGAATTAAGTGAGCCTGTATGGCTAGACAGAGTTATTGTTGATTGAGTTTGTAATTAAATAGGGTTCTATTTGATCCTTCATAAACATATATTTTTCAGTATTTATTATATATAGTGTTTTCAGAATCTGTGTGAAATGCTTGTATATATATTTATTATCTACGGATGATTGATTGCATCTGACATTAGTAAATGCATGTATATATAATATAACATTCACTCAGTGAGATCTGACTCCTCTCAGTTGTTGATTTTTCAAGAGACTCTTCTTCCTCAGACCTTAGTAGTAGGCCCATCCACTAGATTTCTTCAGCTCCGGCTTGTTTATGTAAACTACTTACTTAATTTTATTGTACTCTAGAAAACTACAGTAGTAGTTGTATTTTGTATTTACTGTATGTTGGTTGTAATTTCAGAGACCTTTCTCTAAATATTGTAACATATTTTATTTTATGATATGACAGAAATTATTTTTTATTATATTGGCTTGAGATTTTATTTATGGTGCATATTTTATTTCATTATTGCATGCTTTTTCTTTTAAGGCTTGCTACGGGTTTCGGATTCGAAAGAATTCCCATTCCCTAGCATCGGTCATGACTCCCGATTTGGGTCATGACACACTAAAAGAATCAAACCCAGGCACCTCGACCCTCATAGTAACCAATAAATAACTTCTATGGCTCAGAGCATCAGCCACTCGATTAGTCACTCCGGACTTATATTTCACCACATAAGTAAACCTTCCCAATAAGCCACCCATCTTGCATGGTGAGGGGACACCTTATCTTATTGATGCAAATGCTTTAAGGAATCATGATCTGTATACAAAATAAATTCCCTATGAAACAGATAATGATGCTAATGCCTCACTGCCTGCACTATTGCATAAAGTTAATGTCATAAGTGCTGTAATTAAGTTTTGAACTATATAATTTCTCACTAAAAAAGGCCACAGTTCTACCATTTTGACTTAGTACTGCTTCAATTCCAACTTTAGAAGCATCTGTATGTAACTCAAACGATTGAGAAAAATTTGGAAGTATCAAGATTAGTGCAGTTGTAAGGCATTCTTTTATCAATTTAAAGGTTGTCTTTGCTTTATTTATCCACTCAAACCAATTGCCTTTCATGTAATATGTGATTGAAGCCATAATGGTGCTAAAATTAGCAATAAAATGCTTGTAGAATGGCACTAGGCCATGGAAGCTCCTCATTTATGTCAAGGTCATTAGCATAGGCCACTCTTTCACCGCTGCAACCTTTGCTTCATCAACCTCTAAACCAGCTCTTGAAATCACAAACCCTAAAAATAATAACTTGGGGGCTATAAATATACACCTCTTCATGGCAGTATAAGACTTCTCCCTATGCAACACACTAAAAATTTCCCTAACAAGCTGCATGTGCTTATCATGGTTAGCAATATATATTAGAATATCATCAAAATACACCACAATAAATCTGCCAATACAAGGCCTTAATAACTAATTCATAACATGCATAAAAGTACTAGGAGCATTAGACAAGCCAAATTGCATTACAAGCCATTCATATAACCCCTCTCTAGTCTTAACATTATTTTCCACTCATCCCCAGGTCTAACTCAAATATGGTAATACCCACTCTTCAAATCAAACTTAGTAAAAATAAGAGAACAACTAATCTGATCAAGCATATCATCTAAGTGAGGAATGGGAAATTTGTACCTTATAGTAATTTTGTTGATGGCTTTGATGTCCACACACATACGATAAGAACTATCCTTTTTAGGTGTCAGAAGGGCAAGAACAATACAAAGACTCATGCTCTCTCTAATATGGCCCTTAACTAGCAACTCCTCCACTTGCCTATGCAATTCCTCATGCTCACTAGGGCTCATCCTGTAATGTGGTATATTGGGCAAGGCTGCTCCAAGCACCAAATCAATATGGTATTGAATGTCACGTAATGGAGGTAACCCTTCTAGTAGCTCTTTTAGAAATAGGTCACCAAATTTTGTAATAAGTGGGACCACAATCTTTAGAATATGAACTAACTCTGTCACTTCCTTTCCCACCAACATATACCTTATGTCTAATTCTTGAAACTC
Organism: Mallotus nudiflorus; assembly: GCA_947683625.1. Taxonomy (NCBI): domain Eukaryota; kingdom Viridiplantae; phylum Streptophyta; class Magnoliopsida; order Malpighiales; family Euphorbiaceae; genus Mallotus; species Mallotus nudiflorus. The sequence goes on from CANTUR010000909.1 coordinate 63,112, forward strand.
CTTATCAAATTGGGCTAAAGATAATAGGGTGTTAACCTCACTTACATGCTTAGGCTTCTCCAACACTTGTCTACTAGGCTGTAATACAATTTTAACTCTATTAAACATAAAAATATATGTGTTAGTTTGCCCATTATGAGTGACATCCCTATCATATTGCCAAGGCCTACCCAAAAGCAAGTGAAATGCATCCATAGCAACTACATCACACCAAACAGTATCTTTGTATTTTAGGCCAATTGAAAAAGAAACTAAGGCACGTTTAGACACTAATACTTCACCACCCTTCTTAAGCCACGCTAGCTTATAGGGCTTGGGATGTTTTTTAGTATGAATTTTCAATTTTGTATAGCCTTATCAGACATAATATTTTCACAACTACCACCATTAATCACAAAACAACATACCTTATCATGGATGGTACATGTGGCTGAAAAATATTACTCTGCCACTAATCATCCTCATCTACAGCTTTTAGAGTAAGGCAGGCATGTATGACCACTAATGTAGTCCCAACATCTCCCTCTAATTGCACCTTTTGAGCTGCTTCCTCATTATATACAGGTTTACCTTCAATCTCCACTTAGTTTTCATCATATTCATATGCTTCAGTAAATAAAGCTTTCTTTGTAGCAACATTTTTGAATTCAGCTTGTCTATGGTCAGGTTCCCCACAAGTGAAGCATCTTATACCACTACTGCTAGTTGTTCTATTAAATTTCCCAGTACCCTCAATAGAGCCAGAACCACTACTATTGACTACCGTTTTGTTTGCACCACCATTACTACTAGCACTAGTGCTTACACTTACAATATTAGCAACATGTTGCAACTGTTTCTCTACCATTAACACCCTCTGATGAGTTGTAGAAATAAAGACAGGATCAAACATGTTCATAGTATCTTAAATTTATAACTTTAAACCCCAAATATATCGAGACACTAACTAGTCCTCCGTCTCTTGGATTTTGTTCCTAGTAATCAGTTGGTAGAATTTAGTGGTATAATCATCCACTGACTTCAGGCCCTGTTTCAAATTCTGTAATCGCTGGTACATCAACCTCTAAAAATTGTACAGTAGGAATATGGCTTGTATGTGTTTCTTCATCTTCTCCTAAGTACTAATTTTCTCTTTACCCAACCTGATGCGAGTCAACTTTAATTGTTACCACCATGCCGTAGCCCTACCCTATAATCTAGTTGCCACTAAAGGCACACGTTTGTCTTCTGGCACTCCCTTAAATTCTAAGATCTCCTTAACTGTAGTCGACCAATCAGGAACTCTTCAGGTTGAAGGCTACCATGGAATTATGGAATTTCAGTTCACATTCCAGTCTCCCAATGCCTCCAATCCTCTTCTGCAGTAGCCCTTCGACATCTGCAAGGCATTTCTTCCTCGCCCCCTTTCTCATCCTCATCAGAACTCCCACCAGCAAATGCCTTGTCATGATTTTAGTTATTGTGAATTTCGTTCTAGTTGGCCATTAGGGCAGCCATCCTTTCTTCCATCTGCTCAATCATTTGCCCTATCTGTCCTACCGTTTACTCAACTTACTTAAATCGCTACTTGATCCACTGATCTATCTCACGCTCATAAACTTCTTCAATACCCTGCTGTCTCCACCGTGCCATCTTTTTTTTTTAAAATAACCCTAGGAGCGAACACTGCTCTGATACCAATTGTAGTAGTGGAAGCCTGGGACAAAAGAGATAAATATTACAAGTCATTGAATAACACATGATTGGCCGCCTAGAAATCTTCTATAACCTGTTGATTTGCGCACAAATGCTAGGAAATAGGCATCCAAAAATTCATTAATTCACAAGAATACCGAATTTGGGGAAAAATAATAATTTCAATTAATCAATTCAAAAGCTGTCTCAAAACAACTCAGAGAGAAGAATAAATGGAGTTTAGGGAAAAAACCCTAGCTGAAATAATGCAAAAAGACAAAAAAAAATCCCAAAAAATTAACATAAAAGTTTAAACTAAAATGTGTAGCCTTAAACGATTGAATTTGGACATGAGGATACAGGGATGTTACAGGTATAGCTATAACATTCATTATAAAGCTCTAAACCAACTTCATTTTGATATATTATGGATCTCGCAGGTCTTCCAGACTCAGAAGTTATAGCCATTATAAGTTCAGATGCGTACTCTTTTTTTGTCAAGCTCATCCGTAAATGCCAATGCCCACATCAATCTAGCAAGACATCCTTTCTCTGATACCAAAAATTCTGGTTGTAGAACAAAATGTTTTCTGTTGTAAGATCTCTTGTTGTTTAGTTGTAACAAATGTTTAATATTGTTATCTTTTTATTTTATGGGTTAAAACGCCAAAGCTTCAAGGTAGTGTACATCTTCAGATTAAATCTTGTATTGCTGTTCTTCTTGATGTTGGTGCCATGTCTCTTATGGCTAGCTAACTGGCATGGTCAGCTACATGAGAAATAATTGTCTTTAATTTTTTTCCCTTTCAGTGTTAATAAATTACGATTAAGAAGTTTGTAATTGCTGACTAAATTAAACTTTTGCCAATGACTTGTTGAACGCGGAAAAGATATTCATTCAATTACTGAAGGTGATATTTCCTTAAAAAAAATTATTGAAGGTGATAAGATTGGACATGCTCAGGAATCTATTATTATTTTCACCTTTACAAATTATCACTTAGTGTTGGCTTTTGGTTAGATATGGTAATAATATAATGGAAATAATGGCTTTTATTATTTCATTTGTTTCAAACTAATTATTACGTTTAGTATTTTATTTGGATTAAAAAAATATTTAATAAGCTTAATTATAAAAAAAAACTAAATAAATGAAATTAAATTTTAAATTAAATTACCCTTCTTTAAATATATGTAAAATTTAAAAATATTAAAAAAACTTATAAAATTTTACAAAACCAATTAATTCTTCGTATAAATAAGATTAACACAAGAAGAAAATAGAAAAGAAAAAATTAATATTATATTAAATATATAAAAATAGTAAATAATTAGAATTTTTTTATTTAAAAAAGTGACAACTAGTTTGAAGTAGAGGAAGTAAATTATATATAAAAAAAGAACATTTCCTCTCTTTTAGGCCTGAATCCTTTTTATTTTTATTTTTTTGGAAATGAGTTTTCATTAACGGAAACAAGAGCATCAGTATAAGATTGTCTATGTTGCCATTTCAGCATAGGAACCATATAAAGACAAAATCAGGGCTTGAGAATGACTACTAACACTTTACTAACTCAAGAACCACTAACATAAGATGAGTCTAAATAGATCAAAGAGTTATGTGTAAATCTGATAAATAAAAACTACAAATAAAGCACCTAGAAGAGGAGAGGCTTGATTAACAGTCCCGGTTTGTTGCACAATCTCTTTTGCAAGATTGAACTCTAAATCAACAGACTAACTTTAAATATAAAGCTTTACTTATGTTCCCTTCTCCTTTGAATCTTTAATTTGCTAGTTCATTGATTAGCCATAACCAACACTAATGCTGAAACTATTCCTAATTTGTGTTCTTGTTGATCAACAAAACCCACGAATCAAAAAATTATTTATCAACTAAAACCTCACTTAAAATGAGGTACTTTTAACAACACATTATAAATCCATCATGAATCTATAGCACACAAATAAAAAATAATAATAATAATAAAAAATAACCTATATTTAAGTTCCGAACTCTAACACTTTATTTTATTTAGTCCCTTCACTTTTATGTTGTTTTAAAAAGTTCTTAATCTTTTTTTTTTTTTGTTTAGTTTGAAGATAAAACTAACAGATATGTTAAATTTTGAACAGGAGTTAGATAAAACCGTTAATTCAAGATCCACGTGGGCATTGAGTTGGCACCTGTTTTTAACAACCTCCACACGAAATAAAATGCAAGAACCTTAAATCTAAAACATGTTTTCCTCTTCTCTGCCTTCACCTTTTCTGCAGACACAGACCCAGACACTCAAAAACATGGCTTCCTCTTCCCTGCCTTCATCTTATCAGTACCAAGTGTTGGGAATAACTTTTTACAGTGCTTTGTTCGCACCTTCCACTTGCTGTCATCATGTTTGAAAGTACTAGCACTCCCACCATGAAGATCTATGTTGCGTTAAGGTGCAACATGCAAGCGTTCCGGCCATTTTGGAATTGAACCCAAAACTAATTTCTTGTGTTTTGGGTTAGGAAACATAACATATGGATGAAGTGGAGTGCACCATGCAGAATCTGGTTCAAAGCTATCATCACATTTTGGTGGGTAGACACCAGGATTAGCAAGCAAAAAAAAAAAAAGAGCATGATGAACTCTGCTCACGTTACTAAAGCGCAGGGTGAGAGAAAAAAAGTCCACACTTTATGGAGGAATGAGTGGAGTTGAAGACACAGGTCCAATAACATTTGGATTTATTGCAATAGGTGGCTGAGTGATTTTAGATCTCAACTCAGGGTTCTTTGTCACAGAATGACTAGCTGACTAAGTAACATTTCTCTCATCCTGATATAAAAAAACACAAATTAACAACAGCTGAAAAATATGATGAATCCCATTAGATTCAGAAAGATATAAAAGGGCCAACAAATGTCTAACTCGAAGACAGAGCTGCCATAAGTTTTTCTCCATTAATTATTCGGAGCAGAAGAAAATATCAGAGTAAGCATTTTTATTTTTACTCCCCAAACAATTCAAGGAAGCCTTTATCTTGACTAATTTTAGGTGGATAACTTACTTATTGGTTCAATCTCCGCTCAACTTCAACACTACTCAGTCCTTCATTAAAAGGAGCATTACCATTTCCATTGGGTACAAAACCAACATCCTGCATCTCAGAAAAAAACAAATTATAATAACCAAAAAGACAAATTACACAATAATAAAAGGGCATGAAATTTATTGATAAAGGAAAAAAACAAACTTTAACTGTTCAAATACCTCAGACATCATGTAGTTGCTCACGTCGAGAGCAGGAGGCAAGTTAATGGCCTCATCTTCATAAAAACACTTCTGAGATTCTTCGTAATAATTATCATCAAATTCTCTACACAATATACCACATCAAAAATAAGAAAGCAGTAGAGAAAATCAAATATCTATCGCATTTGATTATATGAGTTAATGCCACTTACTTGAAAAGACAATCTTGACTTTGCATGTAACATTTCTTGCCACACAGAGGACTGGAACAACATTTGTTGTCTAAATATGTGTGTGTGTGTGAGACTGAGAAAGAGAGAGTCTAAGTAAAAAAAGTTAAAGAAAAGAATTTGCATGAATAAATAAGTTCACATATATTACATTCCAGAATTCCCATACCTCAGCTTGAGGAGCATAGTATGGTGTGAATGCAGGAACCACATGAAAGATGGCAACATAAGTTGAGCAGAGTTTATCATTTTTTTTTTTTTCGAATGTATATTGAGAAGGATCTAGCATCCAAGGGCAAAGTGGCTTTCAATGACCCTGGTGAACTAGCTGCTTTAAGCTTCTTGGGTAAGTGTTACTTTGGTGCCGAGTCGATAGTAAAATCGACAGCATTAGGTGGAACAACAGAAAAGTTGGTGAGAGAAGTGATGATTTTGTTTTATTATATTGTTATTTCTCCTTTTTACCTTTCTTCAAGCCTGTTTTCTCCCAATCAGTGTGCTTACGTGCCTACTCATTTTAATTCGAAATGCCCCACGTGCACTTAATTGAGTTTGGATGGCACTTTTGTTAGCTGTGTTTGTTTTGTCCTGTTTTGTCCTCAAACTAAAAAAATAAAAGATTGAGAAATTTTTAAAATAAAATAAAAGTTTAGAGACTAAATAAAATAAAATAAAATGTCAATGTTAAAGAGTTTGGATTATTATTTTTTTTTAAAAAAGTGATTTTAACCTTTTTAAAAAATACTATTACAAAAAGAAACCAAGAGAAGAAAACACTGTTTACGAAAAAAAAAAAAAAAGCTTTTAGGCCTGAATCTATGGGAGGAAATAGCAACACAATCAATTTTTTAAATTTCTATATTTTAATATTTTAGAAAAAAACAAAAAGTTGCCAAGATTACATCCAAATCAGTGTATTTATTATATGGCAATTGACATTGATCTATTAACTTTGGGACAACCAAAAGAATTGTTTATGTAGTGTTATTAGATTTTAGATAGAATCAATATGTGTTGATTTAAATGTTCGGAAAAAATTTTGAACTCAAATTTTATATATTAAAAAATGTCGAAAAAATTTATTCTTTTATAAAGTTTTTTAATTATTTATTGAAAATTATATAACTACTGAATACTTGATGCACTAAATTAAAAAACATGCTATGGAAATATTTTGTTGTGTGACATGGTCTTTATCAATTAATAACTTATAGCATGTGAAAACACCGTGAATATTATAGCCTCTGTTCTACCTTGGAAGCTAGTAAAAAATAACCAAAAGTGCCATGATTAGCTTTATGTTTTCCAATAATCTACATGCACAATTGACCTGTGGCTATGCATACAGAACGCCAAATCAACCAAGAAAACTGTAGACATCTCACCAATTCAAAGTTGAAGGCTCAGAAAGAGGGGAAAAAAAAGTGAGAACTGAGTCATTCGGCCTTCCACGAGCCTAATCAATATAGCCTTATTGATTTTTCAAGTTCACCACTCACGTGTCCGAAGTCTAACTCATGCAAAATTTTCAGATTTTTCCTCTTGATCTTTCTCACGTTTCTTGCACTCATAGTCTCTGGCCACTTGCCAGAGGTCTTCTACCCACTGATAACATCCTTGTTAATTGTGGTGCCACAGGCAACTCAAACGGCCTGGATGGTCGTGTGTGGACCGGAGATAATGAGTCCAAATGTAACTTCTTCACCTGTATCAAACGATGCAAATATTGCAAATAAAACCCTTGATCTAGCAGCCTCCAGTGATCCTGTCCCATATGAAACTGTCAGAATATTTCATTGTCCATTGACTTACTCTTTTCCTGTTAGTCCAGGACAAAAATTTATAAGGTTGTACTTCAATCCAAATTCAGCCGAGGGGTTCAATAGGTCTAAGGTCATCTTCAGTGTTACATTAGTCCCTTCACTCTCCTTACCAGCTTCATCCCTTCCCCTTTTGCAAAGTCTATTGTTAAGGAATCCTGCTTGAGTGTAGAATATGCTCAGCTTTTGAAAATAACCTTTACTCCAGGCAATTTAAATGGTGCTTATGGGTTTATCAATGGAATCGAGGTTATGCCGATGCTTAGTGTTCTTTATTATACTGCGTCAGGACATATGGGTATGCAACTCTTTGGTCAATATAACCGATTATGCAACTCTTTGGTCAATATAACCGATTCTTTCTTCAGAAAAACAAAGCTCTTGAGATGGCTGATCGATTAAATGTTGGGGGAGATCTATTGGGAAAATTAACAGAGTTGATGTAGTGAAATAATTTTCACAAGACAAAATAAAAAATTACTGTAAAAATAATCAAACAAATAAATAAATGGAGACGGTTAAACCGGCAAATGAATTAGAAAAATAGAAGGTAAAACTTACCATATAAATAATAAAAATGACACCAATATTTTAACGTGATTCACCCTTATTTCTTGGGCTACATCCACGTGACAAAATTCGAATAATTCTTTCACTATAAAAATAGTAGGTATAAGAGAGAGTTTTCTCTAGATCAACACTAGAGGTACACAATAAAAGAGTTTTCACCAAAAATAATTACCTAACTATTTTGTCACTCACCTTTGAGAAAAATAAAATTTTTGAAATCCTTAAAACTCTCTCACACTCATTAAAGCAAAAATTGCTTTGGCCAATGATGCGGATGAGACAGCATTGACGTTTATGGATGAATTTGATAGAGTGGACTTGCACACTTGGGCTTTAAATGGATGTTCGTGGTAGCATCAGTTGATCCACGGGGCCCATAATATATCAAATTGAAGATGACTTAGAGAGATATAATAGGTGCTACAACTTTGTCTATAGCAATCCATTTTCAAGCCCAGATTTCTTTATTTAGGCCTTTAAATTTTACTTTAAAGTTTATGCTCTTTTTTAGGGATTTTTTTGTCTTTTTCCTTTTTGGGTTTTAGGGTTTTTTTCCTAGCACTATTTATTTGTCTCTTTTGGTTGTTTTGGGACAGCTTGAGGAATTAAAATAAATTACAGTCATAATTCTCCAATTTTTCTAGAATTCTTTGAATCAATAGAGTTTTGGTTATTGAATTCGGGTATTCCTTGAATCAACGAATTCAATTTCTTTTGTTAAGCTTGCACTGCATTAACTAAGCATAGACCTCACTGAGCCTTTTCTCTTGCTCGTTACTTATTCTATGTTGCTTGATTGCCTCTGCTTCATTCCATCCATGACCTTTATATAGGCCTTAACATATAAAAAAAATAAAAAAACTTAATCAACTTTCAACATTTGGCAGGCATCGAAATTCGACGCCTATATTTTTTACTTTTTTTTTTTCAAACTCTTTGGCTCCACTAAGGGGACTCACAACAATTCTCTCCCTCCCGATTATGTGGAGGTCATCACTATTCCGTTGGCTAATCGACATAATTCAAACTTCTCCCTTGGTAAAGTCTTTATTAACATGTCTAATCCATTTTCATTTATATGGATTTTCTCAAGCTGTAATAACTTCTTGTCCAATACATCCCGTATCCAGTGATATCTCACATCAATATGCTTTGACCTTGAATGAAAGGAGGAATTCTTACCAAGATGGATAGCACTTTGACTATCACAAAATAGTTCGTATTTGTCTTGCTGAAAACTGAGTTCATTTAAGAACTTCTTCATTCATAGCAACTCTTTACAAGCTTCTGTTACTGCAATAAACTCTACTTTAGTGGTAGACAAAGCAACACATTTTTGTAATTTTAACTGCCATGACACAGCTCCCCCTATAAAAGTAATCAGGTAACTAGAGGTTAATTTTCTTAAATAAACATCTTTCGCCATATTTGCATCTATGTATCCAGCTAACATAGGTTTGACATCTCCAAAACACAAGCATATTTTGGATGTTCCATGAAGATACCTAAAAATACATTTCATTACAGCCCAATGCTCCTTTCTAAAATTTGAAAGGAACTGACACACAACTCCAATTGAGTGTGCAATATATGGCCATGTACACACCATGCTATATATTAAACTACCAGTTGCTGAAGCATATGGAACTCTATCCATCTCTTCCTTCTCCTTATCAGTGGAAGGGCTTTGCTGATAAGTCAATCCAAAGTGATTAGCAAGAGGACAGCTAACTGCTTTAGGATTGTACATGTTGAACCTCTAAAGTACCTTCTCAATATACTTCTCCTATGACAACCACAGCTTCTTGATACCACTTTCTTTGATAATCTTTATGCCAAGAATCTACTTTGTTGGTCCTAAGTCTTTCATAGTAAAAGACCTCCTAAACTACTTCTTTAAGCTATTGATTCTAGAATCATTTCGACCAATGATCAACATGTCATCCATATAGAGCAATAATATTATAAAGTCATCATCAGAGAATTTTTGAACAAATACACAATTGTCTGAAGTGGTCATCTTGTAGCCTTGCTCCCCTATAACAGACTCAAACTTCTTATACCATTATCTTGGATTCTGTTTCAAGCCATACAAGATTTTCTTCAATAAAAAAATATTGTCCTCTTTTTCCTTTTCTTTAAAACCCTCTGGTTGCTCCAGGAATTTTTTCTCTTCTAAATCACTATAAAGGAAGGCAGTTTTAATATCCATTTGCTTGATCTCTAGATTAAAACTTGCTATTAAGCCCAACACAATACAGATGGCTGTCATCTTTACGACTGGAAAAGAAAATCTCATTAAAGTTGATGCCCTTTCTTTAGTTAAATCATTTTACAACCAATCTAGCTTTAAATCATGGCTGGAGACTGTGTTCTTCATGTCTGATCCTGAACACCCACTTATTCTTCAAAGCTCTCTTGCCTTCAGGCAACTTTACTAGCTCAAATGTCTTATTCTTATACATAGACTTCATCTCATCCTATATGGCTTCAAACCATTTCTGCTTGTGTTCATCATTCATAGCTTCTTTAAAGCTTTATGGCTCTTAAACATTAGTTAGTAACACAAATTGGTCTCTAAGATATCTGGAAAAACATTATCTGTTTCTATCAGATCTCCTCAGTGGCACTGGAGATGCCTCATCTGCCGGTGGTTAATCATGAACACCATCACAATCATTTTTAAATGGAATCTCAATGGGAGCATCTTCATCACCTATATCTGGTGGAATAACTTCATTTTCATCTCTAACTTCCCTTGGCACCATTGTTGGAGGAACTAACTTCAAATTTGAATAATCTTCAGTACTAGGAATGTTCTTCTCAACCCTAGAAATATCTTCAATTATCTTATCTTTAATAAACATAGCAGCATGGCTTCTGACAAGCTTCTTCTATATTGGATCATAAAATCTATAACTAAGTTAATCTTGACCATGCCAATGAACATACACTGTCGTGACTTGACATTAAGCTTGGACCTCTCATCCTTAGGAATATGCATAAAGACTTTACACTCAAAGACCTGCAGATGACTATAAGAAACATCTTTTCCTGACCATACCCTTTTTAGAGTGTCAGACTGTAAATGAACATATGGTGAAAGGTTCAACACATGCACTGCTGTAAGTAGAGCTTTACCCTAAAATGTCTTCGGTAGCTTTGAATGTGAGAGCAAAGATCTGACACTCTCCATCAAAGTCTTGTTCATCCTCTCAGCTAAACAATTCAATTGCGGCATCTTTGGAGGTGTCATTTGATGTTGTATACCATGATTTTTATAATAAGCATCAAATGGTCTAGAATACTCTCCACTATTATCTATCCAAATGCACTTCAGCTTCTTGCCGGTTTGTCTCTCCACCAGGGTATGAAATTCCTTGAAGACATTTAGCACCCAATTTTTTGACTTCAAAGTGTATGCTTATGTCTTTGAAGAATGATTATTAATGAAAGTCACAAAGTACTGATAACCACCAAATGACTTTAACATTGGCCCACACAAGTCTAAATGACCAACACATTCTTCATTCTAGAAGGAGAAGAACTACTGAAAGCAACCCTATTTTGCTTTCCTACAAGACAATTGGTGCATTTATCCAGATGCATTAGATTTACTCTAAATAACACATTTTTCTTGGCCAGCACTATTATCCCTTTCTCACTCATGTGGTTGTGTCTTCTATGTCATAACTCAACTGTATTTTCACCTCTAGCCACCACTAGAGAGCCTTTAGTAAGTTTCCATTAGCCATTATGGAAGATGTTGTAGAAACCTTCATTATCAAGCTTGCCTGTTAGGATTAAATTTAGGCAAATTTTGAAAACATGCTTGACATTCTTCAATAGTAGTCTTGTGCCATTTGTCATTTCCAAACACATATCTACTTCATATGCAACTCTTGTTCGATTACCATTTCCCATCTTTATAAATCCAGAATCTCTTGGGGTATAGGATGAGAATAATTCTCTTTAAGATGTAGCATGAATGGAAGCACCATTGTCAATCACCTAGCTGGTCTTATAGGTAGTAAGATTAATAGTGACGTCATAAAAAAAAATTAAATTCTCTGAGAAGATTTGCTTCATCATAATCACTGTTGTAACCTTTTCTCACATCTTTATCTTTGTTCTTATCCTTGAACTGTCGATAGATCTTCTTGATGTGGCCTTTCTTTTTGTAGTAATGGCATTTAATATTTGCATACTTGTTTGACCTTCCTCTGTTCTTATCTTTTTGCTTTGAGCTTCGAGTCTCATTTCTCCCCCTGGAATTTACAATAAGGATATCTAAATGTGTTAAAAAGACACCCTTTGATATGTATCTCATCTCTTCATTCAAAATATCACTTTTAATAAATTCCTAATTCACTACACCGTTTGGTGCAGAGTTTGTAAGTGAAATCTTTAAAGTCTCCCATGACTCTGGCAGAGATACTAACACCATAAGAGCAAGAATTTCATTATCAAAATTTATGCCCATTCCCGATAACTGATCCATGATCCCTTGCATTTAATTCAAGTGATTGACAACAGAAGGGCCTTCTCAATATTTTATCTGCATTAATTTTTTAGATAAAGTAATTTATTATCACCGATCTTTGAAGTGTACAGCTCCTTAAGCTTGCTCCACAATGTCCATGCAGGAGTTTCATTGTAAATATGGTTATACACATTGTCTTCAATGAACTATTAGATGTAGTCACACATTTGCTCATGCTTAAATGCCCATTCCTCATTCATCTTGCCTTTGGGGTTTGTTGTAGTAAAAATCGGTAAATGCAACTTCATCACAAATAGGAGATCCTTCATCTTGTTTCTCCATATGTGGTAATTTGTGCCATTTAAGCTAACCATCTTGCTAGTTTTAGCCTCCATCATTGTAGTATTTAATAATGCCTCTAGAATAATAACCAATAGCTCTGATATCACTTGTTGGGAAAATTAACAGAGTTGATGTAGCAGAATAATTTTCATAGAGACAAAATACAAAATTACTATAGAAATAATCAAACAAATAAATAAATGGAGGCTGTTAAACTGACCAATGGGTTAGAAAAATAGGTAGTAAAACCTGTTGTATAAATAATAAAAATGACATCAATATTTTAATATGGTTCACTCTTAATTCTTAGGCTATGTCTATGGGAAAAAATTTGAATAATTCGTCTACTATAAAAATAGTAGGTATAAGAGAGAGTCTTCTCTATATTAACACTAGAAGTACATAATAAAAGAGTTCTCACCAAAATAGTGACACTTAAAGTGTTTCCTAAACACCCTAAAAATAATTACCTCACTATTTTGTCACTCATCCTTTGAGGAAAAAAATTTTCCAAACCCTTAAAATTTTCTCACACTTATCAAAGCAAAAATTGCTTTGGACAAGCACACACCTCACAAAGCCTTTTCTCTCGCTCATTACTTATTCTATGCTGCTTGCTTACCTCTGCTTCATTTCATCTATGACTTTTATATAGGCCTTAACATATAAGAAAAAAATAAAAAATTTAATCAACCTTCAACATTTCAGTGCCTATATTTTTTACTTTTATTCAAATTTATAGGCTCCACTAGGAGGAACCCACAACAAGCTCCATATTACCAGTAAATGACTCGGGCATGTTTCGGACTTGGTTTGAGGACAACAATTTAGTATTAAATTTAGTTCCACACATATGAATAGAGCTACTAGCATTAACTTTACTACAATTCCTTCTTATGCTGCTCTTAAGGAAGTTTTCAATCCGCCAGGTTCATAGGCAAGGAGATGAATCTTATATGGAACCTACTTGTAGATGCAGGATTCAAGTGTCTAGTAAGATTCTTTTTCTGTGAGATGCAACAGAAAATAAAAAGGGGAGACAGAAAGTTTCAAATTTTCATTGCAAATCAGATAGCGAAAACTTCTGCTAACATAATTAGTTGGGCTAGTGGCACTGAAATTCTAGTGTTCAAAGACTATATCATGATGATTCTAAATAAAAGCACTATCCAGAATAACACCTTTCTATTTCACTTCATTCTATAGGTAAATCAGGCCCAATCTTGGATGGACTGGAGCTGTTCAAGATTAATAACACCAATGGCAATCTTAATAAACACATTTATGAAGCTTCATTTCCTGCAGCAATAGCCAAACTACCTAATACCCAAGCCAAGAAATGGAGGCAGTCGAACACGGTAATCGTTGCAGTTACCGGAGGTATAATTGGCCTGATCATGGTGTTAACCCTAGTTGGCTTCATAATTTTCTGGTATTGTAGAGGAGCAAGACTAAGCAAGGAGAGCACTAAGCACCTGCCTAAAGGAAATTATCGCCTATTCACAGCTGAAGAGATAAAAAATGCCACGAACTACTTTGATAGAGATTTGGTAATCGGCGATGGTGGTTTTAGTCAAGTATTCAAAGGTTACATTGACAGTGAAAAAACATCAGTAGCCATTAAAGCTCTGAAGCCAACTTTAAGCCAAGGGTCTCGTGAATTCTTGGCAAAGATTGAAATGCTTTCAAAGCTCCCTCATAATTACCTAGTATCTTTGATTGGTTACTACGATGATCAACATCTCATGATCCTCATGTATGACTATATGGCGAAAGGAATGCTTTGTGATCACCTTTATCATAACCATAATCCTCCAATACCTTAGAGACGAAGGCTGGAGATTTGCATTAGTGCAGCTCAAGGAATAAAATACCTTCATACATTATAGATCACTGTATCATCCATCGCGATATAAAGGACTCTAACATTTTACTTGATCAGAATTGGGTGCCTAAGGTTTCTGATTTTGAACTGTCAAGATTAGGAAGGGTACATTTGGGTATCTAGATCTTGACTACTATTTCACTAACCATCTAAGTATGAAATCTAATGTATTTAGCTTTGGCGTATTGTTATTTAATGTATTATATGCTAGACCAGCAGTTGATATAAAGCTAGAAAAGGAACAACATAGCTTGGTTATGTGGGCTAGATAATATTTTAGAGAAGGTACACTTGATCAAATCATTGATCCCAATTTAATCAGTGAAATTGTGCCAGAATGATTGAAGGTATATTCAAAGGTTGTAGTAAAATGTCTGTGTGATTGTAAGGATGAACGACTTGTAATGGTTTGTAATGGTATTGTGTGTATTTCGTATGTTTAGTAATGAAGAGTACATGGCATATTTATAATGTTATAATGATAACAAACTAACAGACTAATAACAAACTAAGAGAATAAAGTAATAGAATAATAACAAATTAACAAACCATGCTAAAAAGATATATACAAGGTAACTATAACCAAGTGCTCTATCACCCCCCGATAATCCTAACACCATCTTGAAGGTGTAAGTGCAGAAATAACGAGAGATACCAAGAAGATGGTAGGGGTTTGGTAAATAATTTTGCAATCTGAGCATTAATAGGAATGAAGTGAAGTTGGAGAAAACCATTGGCAACTTGTTCATGAAAAAAGTGATAGTCCAATTCAATGTGTTTGGTACAAACATGAAAGACAGGATTAGTACTGAGATAAAGAGCACCAATATTGTCACTATGAACCGAAGCAGTTAAAGAAGGAATGCCTAGTTCCTTTAGCAAACCATGAAGCCAAATTAATTCTGAGGTGTCATTAGCAATAGCTTTGTATTCACTCTCTGTAGAGGAGCGAGCAATTATAGGTTGCTTCTTAGCTAGCCATGATATTAAGGAGGAGCCTAGATAAATAGCATAGCCAGATGTAGATCGTTGGTCATTTGAGTCACCTCCCTAATCACTATCAGCATAATAAGAGAGGGCAGAAGATGTGTGATGAGAATAATAGAGATCGAGGTGATGAGTACCTTGAATGTACCGTAACAAGCATTTGAGTGCTTTCTAATGGACATCTGTAGGATTATACATAAATTGATAGAGCTTATTGACACTGTATGCGATGTTTGGCTGAGTGATGGTTGCATACTGTAAAGGACCAATGATTTGGCGATAAACCTCTCCTTGTGGTAATAGAGTGCCTATCCATTTTGATAAAGAGGTAGAGGACTGCATTGGTGTGGAACAAGGTTTGCAGTCCACCATATTATGCTTGTGTAATAAATCAATGAGGTACCGAGTTTGGCTAAGAAGAGTGCCTTTTGAGTTGGTGTCTAAATGCAAGCTGAGAAAGTAGTGCAGTTTGGCCATGTCGCGAATGGGAAATTCCTTTTGTAAAGCCACAGTGTTTGGAGAAAAATATAAGAAAGAACTTGTAAGAATAATGTCATCAACATACACCAAAAGAAAGATATGATTAGCTTCCTTATTGAGAATAAACAATGAATTATTAGCTTTTGAGAAGACAAAGTATAGTTGGTGAAGATAATTGGCAAGAAAATCAAACCATGCACATGGTGCTTGCTTAAGACCATACAAGGACCTATTCAGTTTGCAAGCATGCTGAGGATGTTTAGGATCAACGTAGCCTTGTTGTTGGGCCATGTATAAAGCTTCATGTAAAAAACCATGTAAAAAAGCATTGGAAAACTCCAATTGTAGCGTTGGGCAATTGTGTATGGTTGCTAAAGCAATGATAATTTGAATAGTGGTAGCTTTAATGACGAGACTAAATGTCTTTGTGTAATCAACACTTGAGAGTTGAGTAAATCCTTTAGCAATAAGCTGAGCTTTATAGTGATTAATACCTCCATCGGAGTTGCATTTAATGCAAAATATCCATTTATTTGCAATAATATTTGCATTTGGTGGAGGAGGCATAAGAGTCTAGGTGTTGGTGTATTGTAAGGCTGTAATTTCATGATCCATAGCTATCCTCCATTCATTATATTGAATGACATCCTTAAAGAACTGTGGTTCGTATTCCAAATAATTCAAATGTGATTTTTGTGATAGTTCAATATTGGCTTAGCATTTGGACATGGTGTGAGGTCGTAATTCCATGGGGTGAGTGCGGGTTGGATGAGGTGGGGAAGGCGGCGATGATTGAGAATGGGTAGGTTGAGAATTAGATTAGGGTGGCGTATTAGTGTGGGTTGGGGATGTTATTGAAATAGGCAGTGATTGAGAGGGGTCAGTCGAGGAATTAGATGGCGAGGATGAAAGAGACATAGGGGTTGGTGAAGCAAGATGAGAGGAGTTAGGGTGGGTGAGGGGAGGGGAGGGCTGTTGGTAGATGTCTTGTAAGGATCAGGTTTTTGTTGGAGAAGATGGAGCAGAGTAGGAGTTTATTGGATAAGAAGGAGTAGTGGAAGTAGATAGGGGTTGGGGTTAGTTTGGCGAAGATAAGTGAGAGGTAAGAGGCATACCTAAATAGGAGACCAAAGATAATGGAGCAGTGTATGTGAGCCACGGGTTGGAGTTTGGAGAGGAATTAGTGATAGTGGGACTGTGAGTTTTGAAGGGAAAAATTTGCTGATTAAATTTTGCATGCCGAATAGTGTATATTTTGTCATTAGAGAGATTAAAATAGTCACAACCAGCATGATTAAATGCATGACCTAAGTAGACACATTCACAACTTCGAAAGGAAAATTTAAAATGATTATATGGGCGTAGATAAGGATAAGCTACACAGCCAAAGTTTATTGAATCCATATATTTTGGTGAGTTATGAAATAATTTTTAAAAAGGAGAGTTTATTGAATCCATATATTTTGGTGAGTTATGAAATAATTTTTAAAAAGGAGAGCGATTTTCAAGGACTAAAGTTGGTAGTGCATTGATGGAATTAATGGCAGTGCGAAATGCATGGAACGTGAGAATGGGCTAACAAAGTTAAACTTGTGTCTACTATGTGGTGAATTTTTCTCTTTGAGAGACCATTTTGTTCGTGCGCATAAAGGCAAGCAATACGATGAACAATTCCATTTTTATGAAAATAGGGGTGCAATTTTTGAAACTCTTCACCCTAATCTGAATGAAATACTTTTATGTTGGAATTAAATTGATGAGAAATAAAAGATTCAAAGGCAAGAAATATTGAATAGACATCACTTTTATTTTTAAGAAAATAAATCCAAGTGAACCTAGTAAAGTCATCGATAAACAAAACAAAACACCTAAAACCATGATAAGATGTAACTGGAGATGGTCCCTTGACATTAGAATGAATGATTTGAAATGGAGCATCTGCTATGTGTTCAATAGAAGCAAAAGGTAACTTAGCTAATTTTCCTAGACGACGAGATGAACAACTAGATAAATTTGAAGATGAAATAGGCAAGTGATGATCTTTTTGTTAGAAATCAGTTATGGTATTTAGACTTAAATACATGTGTTGTAAGCACAAGTCTAAATAGAGTAAATTTCAAAAATTTGCTCATCATAACCCTTCATAAAATGAAGAATTTCATTTGCCCCGGATTCAAATTGCATTGAAATACACAACTAAATAAATTAAGCAATATGCAAACAAATAATTAATTAATTATAAGTTTGTAAACTTACTTGTTGTAGAGCATAGTATTCCTTGTATTCAATTCCTTGAATCAAATGCTTAGCCTTCCAAATGTAAGGCCTCTAGTTTGAAACACCAAAGTCTTATCTATCACTTACTTGTGTTAATTAAACTTAGTAACTTATACTAATTTAATTAAGAGCACAAGTATAGAGTATATGTTTAGTATATGTTGTGTTTATTTTTAGTTTATGATCTTATCATAACCAAAATAACTTAGTGATTTTTACTTAACTCTTTACGCAAAAACTCACTTAAGCATTATTTTTCCTCTTCTAGCTCTTACCAAGTCTCTTGACTTGCCTTTGATATATCAAAGATATATGTGTAGTAATTTTCCACTAAAGAAAAGTATGAATTAATTAATTAAGTGATTATTAAGTATGCCACCTTAGGTATACACCTAACCATCCAAATGATTAAAAATGACACCTTACGCATACTTTAGAAATATCCACTTAATTAATATGCCACCTTGCTTAATTCAATAATTAAGCTTGCCACCTACACATATTAATGTATAAATTTGTATGTAAAGTATACATCAAATGTATTAATTTACATATTAAATTATACATAAACTTAGATATGGACTTTAATTAATCTTAGGTCCAAAATAAATTTTGGCCTATTTCCAAACCAATTTGGACCATTAATATAAGTCCATAAATAAATAACAACATATATATATTTATTAATTTAATTAATATCCAATATTAATTAAATATAAATTAATAAATAATACTCTTATTTGAATTAGATTTCATGATATACTAGAATCATTATTCAAAACATAAAAATTCTATTAATCTTGATTAATTGATTAAACTCTTTTAATCAATAATTAGATTAATACAATAGTGAATAAATAAAACTCTTTAAGGTGTGACTTATTAGGTTCATGTCTAAATGGCAATGAAAAAATATAATATTAACATTTAATATTATTTGAAACTCTTTTCAATTCTAAATGTGAAAATCCCAATTATTCACATTTAGTTCTCATAAGCTGTGAGTGACCCTTAGTATCGATATCACAGCTACCTAATTAGAAATGAATGCATATTATGATTCACATGAACCTGATCATAATTACCGTGCACTAAATTCGTTTCATTAAAGATCCCAATATAGCCTAGAGTCAAGGTATTATCAAACTCTAATAGCTTTATTATATAACCTCATCTTAAGTTTTAATTCTTGATAAAATACAACAAATACTAGAACTCTTTCTAGTACTGAAACTCTTTTTCAGACTATGTTGTATTTATCCTGGCCAGGAATTTATTCATCAAGAATAAACTTAGATAGCATAGGATCTATCCCAGTTCACACCAGGTAATGAATCCCATCTTGGTTAAACATTCATCCCTACATTTAACTAATTAGAGCCACCACATGCCATATACCCATGTGATGATTAACACAAGTATGTAAGCGGTAACAAACTCTAACCACCTAAATGTGGATGACTATGTCACCTCAAGTCAAAGGACAATATGCACCATTATAATCTAGATTGTGCTTGTTGATTATATGTGAATATCCTTGCAATCACAATACTAATGTCACTGTTCGATTAACCCATCCAATGAGTATCCACATGTCTATTCTGATTACTCATATCAAGTAGCATGAGTTTAACTACCTCCCACTATTAGTTTCTCATACTAATCAAGGAAAATAGACAGAGGTGATAGTCTAATTAATATTATCCAAATATTAATTAATTGACTACGAACAATTTATAGTAAATGTACTGAATAAATTTATAACTCATATTATCAACTCTTTGATAATAAATTTATTCAACATAATACTAAAGGATAAATACTCAAAAAAATAACATATTTATTTAAAATAATATTTTATTGCCATAGGGATTATATACAATGTCTAAATAATTACAAGAATGCCACTAGGGCATACCTTATACTAACAATCTCCCACTTGCACTAGTGCCATTTACTACAATATTTGAGACCCATCTTTTCAAGATGACCATCTAACTATAGTTGTGTGAGCACTTTAGTTAGTGGATCAGCAACATTGTCAGCTGAAGCTACCTTTTGGATGACCACTTCGCCCTTACCAACAAGTTCTCGAATAATATGAAAATGCCTTTCTATATGTTTGGATTTCTGGTGAGACCTTGGTTCCTTTGCTAATGCAATGGCTCCATTGTTGTCACAATAAAGAGAAATTGGAAACTCAATGGATGGAACAACTTGTAGTTCTATAACGAACTTCCTAATCCAAACAGCTTCTTTAGCAGCATCTGATGCAGCTATATACTCAGCTTCTGTAGTGGAATCAACAGTCATACTTTGTTTGGAACTTTTCCAGCTCACTGCACCGCCATTACAGATGAAAATAAACCCGGATATAGACTTTCTATTATCCATGTCTGATTGAAAATCAGAATCTGTAAAGCTATTAATCTGTAAATCACCTTCTCCATAAGTTAAGATCAAATCTTTAGTTCTTCTCAAGTACTTAAAGATTGATTAATAGCTATCCAGTGTTCTAAACCTGGATTGGATTGAAACCTGCTAGTCATACTAATAGTATAGGCAATGTCAGGCCTAGTACACAATATAGCATACATTAATCTTCCTATTGCTGAAGCATAAGGAACTCTAGCCATTTGTTCTATTTCCTCGAGTGTCTTGGGAGACATACTCTTGGATAAATGAACACCATGCCTAAATGGTAACAATCCTCTCTTGGATTCAATCATATTGAACCTCTTCAATATCTTTTCCAAGTAAAGACTTTGGGATAAACCTATCATTCTCTTCGATCTATCTCTATAGAGTCGAATCCCGAGAATATAAGTTGCCTCCTCTAAGTCTTTCATAGAGAAAGTTTTAGATAACCAGACTTTTACAAAAGTCATCATTCCTATATCATTTCTAATTAATAAAATATCATCCACATATAAGACTAGGAAAGTGATTTGACTCCCACTAACCTTCTTGTAAACACAAGGCTCATCTTGATTCTTTATGAAATCATAAGGACAAATAGCCTCATTGAAATGATGATTCCAACTCCTGAAACCTTGCTTTAAGCCATAGATTGATCTATTAAGCTTACAAACTTTAGAGCTTTCCTTGGATTCAAAACCCTTGGGTTGCTCCATGAAAATTTCTTCCTCAAGATAACCGTTAAGGAATGCAATCTTGACATCCATTTGCCAAACCTCATAATCATAGTGTGCAGCTATAGCTAAAAGAATTCGAATGGATTTAAGCATGGCTACTGGAGCAAAGGTCTCTTCATAATCGATCCCTTCTCTTTGGCGAAACCCTTTTGCCACAAGCCTAGCTTTAAAGGTGTTAACCTTTCCATCTGCACCAGTCTTTCTCTTAAAGATCCATTTATATCCAATAGGTACAATACCTTTTGGAGGATCAACAAGTGTCCAGACTTCATTTGCATACATGGAATCCATTTCTGTTCTCATAGCATCAATCCATTTAGAAGAATCTTTATCAGATAAAGCTTCTTCATATGTGATAGGATCATCTATATGAAGACTATCTTCATGAGCATGCAACTTTTGCATATCATGTAAAAGGCCATATCTCTTCGGAGGATGTGATACCCTATTAGATTTTCTAAGAGTTAGTGTGATGATATTTTCAATTGGAATAGGCTCCTCGAGCTGATCAATATTCATTTGATCAGTTTGTTCTGTTTCTTTAGATGACTATTCATCTAATATTATCTTCTTTCCTATGCCACCTTCCTTTAGAAATTCTTTCTCAAGAAAAATGGCATCTCTGCTTACAATAACTATTTGTTCAACAGGAAGATAAAAGTAATATCCTAAACTATCTTTAGGATATCCAACAAACCTTCCTTTTATCGAT
Source organism: Mallotus nudiflorus (assembly GCA_947683625.1). Lineage (NCBI taxonomy): Eukaryota > Viridiplantae > Streptophyta > Magnoliopsida > Malpighiales > Euphorbiaceae > Mallotus > Mallotus nudiflorus. The sequence continues at coordinate 84,968 of CANTUR010000909.1, forward strand.
TTCACATCCAACTTGTCCGACTTTAATTTTTTGATAAAAGCTGGACATCCCCAAATCTTAACATGTTTAAGACTTGGTGTTCTACCATGCTATATCTGATATGGTGTAGTAGATACGGATTTGGATGGAATACGATTAAGGATATAACAGGCAGTTTGGATTGCATGACCCCAAAGAAAAATAGGAAGATCCGTATAACTCATCATCGATCGTACCATATCTAATAAAGTACGATTTCGCCTTTCAGACACTCCATTTAATTGAGGTGTTCCAGGCGGTGTGAGTTGAGATACAATGCCATATTCCTTTAGGAACTCAATAAACTCGGTACTCAAGTATTCATCTCCTCGATCTGATATTAGAGTTTTAATATTTTTCCCAGTTTGGTTTTCTACTTGGGCTTTGAATTCTTTTGTCACAACCCAAAATAGGGGCCATGACCGGTGCTAGGGAATGGGAATTCTTTCGAATCCGGAACCCGTAGCAAGCCTAAAAATAAAATAAACATACAATAGTAATAATAACAGTATATAATGCAGCGGAAATAAAAATCATAAATATCAGAAATATCACCATAATATTTTTGCCAACTGGATTTAAATTAAATACTCATCTCATATATAAATCTTTTAATACAAATCCAGTTCAAATATAATACAATATCTCACATAAAATAAAGTACATAAAATCCCATAATTAATTTACAACTACTGCAGTGTCTAGATTATAAAAATAAGACTCAAATAAGCAGTTTACGCAAAGAAGCCAGGGTGGAAGAAATCCGGCATAAAGGCCTGCTACTGAGGTCTGAAGACGATGACTCTCCTGAAAAATTAGTCAACGGAGGGGAGTCAGACCTCACTGAGTGAATTACTATAATATATATACATGCATACTAAATGACAATGCATACAATCAAAGTATATATCTAATATGTATGTATACAAGCAAATACACACAGATGCAGTAAAATCATTTTATATATTTTTATTAAAAATCACAGTTTATGAAGAATCATATAGAACTCTAAATATCGCAACCTCGAAAATAGTGTTAGACAACACTCTAGCCATATAGGCTCACTTATTCCAAATATATTCACTTAATCCATTTAGACAGTAGACTAGTCCCGAGACACTGAGTCAACCGAGCTCTAGCAGTCTGACTGTCAGTGTGATTGGCCCCGAGACACTAGGTCAACTGAGCTCCAGCAATCACACCTCCAAACCATATCTCATACATCAAATAAATCAATTTCAAATCAATATCCACAAATGGTTAGTAATATAGCCTAAATGCTATAGGCGTACCGGTACGTACTTGGTCCTAGTGCTGCCCACTAGGTAGCACGTTCTATTGATATCCTTCAATAATAAATATAAAACATTCATTCATAAAAATAAATGATGCATGAAATTAAATAAAGTAACATTATAAACCATATATATACTAGAAATATACCAAAATTAAACCAGGTATATTTAGAATATATATACGTCAAATAAATCCAATCAAATTATAAATTAAGCTAGCAATGTATTTAAAAACATTTTAAATATAATTTATTTACAAAACATGCATATTATTTAATATATACCAAAAATAAACTAAAAATAAACCAAAAATATACTTAAATACAAATCACATTATTTATGCATTTTTAATCAATATAAAAACATATATTCTAAATTCATGCACCCTAAGTATATATATATATAATAGCAACTCACCCTAGTGCGCTCCACGAGATGGGTCCGACGGGCCTGGTCCACTAGCCCTCGATTTCGGCGCAACTAAACAAACAATAACGATAGACATCAGAATAAACCTAATAGAAAGTCCTAGAAACTAAATCTAGAATATCAGACATAGAATTAGAATTAGGGTTCGACCGGACATCACGTTTTACGAGAATTCTACCGAAAATTCAGCAGAACCTCCCCTGTAAAATGGACATCTCTCTACTCAAAGAGTAGAGCCGGCCCTACAAAGAAATACACTTTGAAAAACAAGCACAAAACACAACCAAAATCCCACGGTCGGACTCCAAACTACAGTCCACCGACCGGGGTCCACAATTCACAGAACAATTATAAAAATACCAAAAATATCCTTATATCATAGAAATACATTTTATAAGTAGAATTACATAATTAACCTTAAAACACAGTAAAAACCGATAAAAACTCATTTTATTATAAAAATCGTATATTATATATATAATTGAAAACAATTTATGAAAAATAGTTTTAATTAGTTAAAAATACCAAATAAATTATAGAAATCATTTTTATACCTTAAATAACTATTAAAACCAATTAAATTACATTTTTAGCCAATTTAGTGTAAGATTACCAAAATACCCCTATATATATAAATTATACTAAAATTACTTCAAAAATTCACCAAAAATAATATAATTATCCAAAATTAATTTTCTCAACATATTTATCAATAATATCAATAATTAAACTCAATTAACCAATTAATTTCAATTTAACATATAATTAACCTAATTTTCAAAAATTACCTAAACTAATTAAATTTTCAAAATAAATACATATAAATTCATAAAAATTCCAAATAAATTCCTATAATTCATTTCAACACCTAATTTAACCATAAAACACAATTTCATAATTTATATAATTAATTTTCAAAAATTAGAAAATAATAATAAAATATTCAAAAATACCCAAAAATCAAAATAATCTCTAAAAAATCCACAAAAATTTATACATGTAGATTATGATACTAGGATTAACATTTGTGAAGGAATTTATCATGAATCAATCAAGAAAAATTCGAAAAAAATAAAAAACCACATAAGGCCGAAATGGAAAATTCGAAACCTAAGCAAATCAAGACCATTTAAGCTCAAACCAAAGCTAGAATCACACTCATCGGTGCTCAAGGAGAAGAAAGAGACCAGCGGTGTCGAAAACGGTGGCCGAAATCGTCGTGAACGACGGTGGCTCGACTTTCGGCTTCTCCGGCCAAAAATGGCTTCCAAGCGTCGGAATCAGCTGCTACAGGCGGCGAAAGAGGCTGAGGAAGGTGGTGGCACACCGAACGGCACACCAACAGTAAGGGAACGGCATGACAGATGGCGGACGGCGATGGGGAAGGTGATCAGGGAAGAAAATGCACACAGGGGCAAAATGGTAATTTTTCCTAAAGTTTGATTTTTAATGTATTATATGTATTATATGTATATATATATACTTTATACTATATATTAAAATAATATTAAATTACACACATTAAATATACACCACACACTTAATATTTAATATTTTAAAATTTAATATTAATTAAAAATAATTAAATAACAATAAAATAAATAAACAATAATAAAATATTAGGGTAATATATTAAACCCTAATTAGATAAATAATTACATACATAGGCTTTATTTAGTATTTTAAAAATATGCATGAATTCATGCAAGTCCGTAAATCTATTTAAAATAATTAATAATAAATTATTTACGTGAAAATTTCCCCGAAATGCAAGTCCCGGGAAAATTCTACGTAAAGTACTTAAAATAATAATAAATAATTAAAAATCAATTCTAATTAACAACAACTCATAAAATATCAATATCATATATAAAATTTATTAACACTGCATATCCCGATGCAGTATTAAAATATTTAAAAATTACGGGATATTACAGTCTTCCCCCCTTACAAGAATTCGTCCCCGAATTCCAGAAAGAAAAGATTACAGAATCAGGAAGGAAAGAGATATGGGTAAGAAGCTCGCATCTCAGCTTCAGTCTCCCACGTATGCTCCTCAACTCTGTTGCTACGCCATAGAACCTTGACCATCGGAATTTGCTTCGAACGCAACTATCGAACTTGATAATCAACGATCGCCACAGGTTCTTCTACAAATGTCAAATCTTCACTCACTTCTACGCTGTCAGGCTGCAACACGTGTGAAGGGTCTGAGATATACTTCCTCAGCATCGAGATATGAAACACTGGATGCACTTGTGACATACTCGGAGGTAAATCCAACCGATATGCAACAGTGCCAACTCTCTCCAAAATCTCAAACGGTCCAATATATCTCGGTGCTAACTTACCCTTCCTACCAAATCTCATCACACCCTTCATCGGAGATACCTTCAGAAAAATAAAATCTCCAACCTGAAACTCCACATCTCTGCGCCTAGGATCCGCATAACTCTTCTGCCTGCTAACTACGGTCTCTAATCTCTGCTTGATCACAACGACTTTATCTGCAGCATCCTGAACCATCTCAGGTCCAGTCAAAGCTCTTTCACCAATCTCATCCCAACTCAAAGGGGATCTACACTTCCTTCCATACAACGCCTCATATGGTGCCATACCAATACTGCTATAGTAGCTGTTGTTATATGCAAACTCAACGATAAGGCTCAGATTCAGTTCTAACCATCTCCTCTGCCTCAGATTCAGATCTCTCTGCTGGAAAATGTACTTAAGGCTCTTGTGATCAGTAAATATCTCATAAGTCACCCCGTACAAATAATTTCTCTAAATCTTTAAAGCAAAGATCACTGCAGCCATTTCAAGGTCATGTGTGGGATAGTTCTGCTCATGTTTCTTCAACTGCCTTGAAGCATAGGCTATCACCCTACCATTCTGCATCAACACACAACCAAGGCCAACTCTAGAGGCATCACAATAGACTGTAAACTTGTCCACACTATTAGGCAAAGCTAACACTGGCGCTGTGGTCAACTTCTCCTTCAGCAACTGGAAACTATTCTCACAAGCTTCAGACCATTCGAATCTAACATTCTTCTGAGTCAAGCGAGTCATAGGGGCTACTATTCTGGAAAAATCTTGCACAAACTGCCTATAATACCCAACTAAACCCAGAAAACTATGAATCTCTGTGACAGAAGTTGGTCTAGGCCACTCAGACATTGCCTCAATCTTCTGTGGATCAACTTGAATACCTTCTTTAGACACCATGTGTCCAAGAAAAGAAACACTCTCCATCTAGAAATCACACTTCAAGAATTTAGCATAAAGCTGATGATCTCTTAGTGTCTGTGGTACAGTCCTCAAATGATATACATGCTCCTCCATACTCCTTGAATAAACCAGTATATCATCGATGAAGACTACCACAAACTGATCCACATACTGTCTGAATACCCTGTTCATCAGGTCCATAAAAGCTGCTGGTGCATTAGTCAAACCAAAAGACATCATCAGAAACTCATAATGACCATATCTAGTGTGGAATGCCGTCTTAGGGACATCGACTTCACTAATCCGCAGCTGATGATAACCCGACCTCAGATCAATCTTAGAAAAGAACTGCGCACCCTGTAGCTGATTAAAAAAATCATCTATCCTCAGGAGAGGATACTTATTCTTCACTGTCACCTTATTCAGTTCTCTGTAGTCAATGCACAGTCTCAGGGTACCATCCTTCTTCTTCACAAACAGGACTAGTGCACCCCAAGGAGAAACACTAGGTCTGATAAAACCTTTATCCAACAACTCTTGCAACTACTCCTTCAACTCTTTCAACTCTGCAGGAGCCATTCTATAGGGCGGCATAGATATAGGAGTAGTACCTGGAACCATATCTATACAGAACTCAATCTCTCTGTGAGGTGGTAAACCTAGCAACTCCTCGGGAAAAACATCAGGAAACTCACAAGCAATAGGAACACCTGTGAGTGACAACTTCTCCACTGAAGTATCCCTGACCAATGCCAAATACCCTAGACAACCTTTCCTCAACAACTTCCTAGCTGTAATAGCAGAAATAAGATTCTGAGGTGCTGAACTCCTATCACCCACGAACTTAAATTCTTCTTCATCAGGAATTCTGAAGGTTACCTCTTTATTCCTGCAATCTACCATGGCATAGTGCTGAGATAACCAGTCCATACCCAAAATAACATCAAACTCCATCACATCCAACAAAATCAAATCAGCAGGTAATTCTCTACCTCCCACAAGAACTGGACAACCAGAAAGAACAATATTGGCGTCCAAGGAATCGCTCAGAGGAGTGGCAACAGACAAAGGAAAAGCCATCCTCAAAGCTTGCCAACAAGATTTAGAAGCAAAAATGGGAGAAACAAACAAATGCGTGGCACCCGGATCAAACAAAACCCAAGCATCCAGGTAACAAATAGAAACAATACCTGCCACGACTGCATTGGATGCCTGAGCATCCTGCTGAGTGAGATGAAAAACTCTGGCCTGTCCTCGACTTCCCTGCTGACTGGTAGAAGCCTGGCCAACACCTCTGGCACCTCCTCTAGCACCTCTACCACGACTCTGCTATGGAACAAGCTGAGTGGAACTCTGATGCTGGGCTGGAGGCAACTGAAATGGCACAGGTGCAACACTAGCAATCAACTGCTGAGGAAATCATGGAATCTGCGACTGCTGATACCCGAAATAAGGACACGATCTGGCAAAATGTCCTATCTGCCCGCATCTGAAGCATGTCAGTGGTGTCAGATAACACGGTCCCTGATGGACTCTACCGTAGGTCTGGCAAACACTTGCAGCTGATCCAGAACTGCGACCACTACTGCTGCTCGAAGCACCTGACCCAAATCTAAACGATCTACGCTGACTTCCACGGCCATGTCTACTGCTCCGATGCACTCGCTGCTGCTGTCTTTGACTCTGCTGAGTCGGACCTCGCTGCTGACTACTCGAACCAACATGAAAACTCGAATACAGATTAGCCTGCAATCCACTCAACTGAACTCCCAGATGGTAATAATCAGGCATCGCTCCCTGCTTAACTAGCCTCAGTTCAATCTCCTTGGCCAACTCAATCACAGACTCTAGAGTAAGGCCCGCTGTAGGCATACCAGCAAAAGCAGAACCCAAACCAGTAATGTAAGTAGTGATCGCGAAATACTGATCTCGCATCAGATCCTCAGCATATCTGCCCAGCCGAAGAAACTCTCGGGTATACTCCATTAGAAATACTGGTCAAACGGAGATGATAGCTCATACGGAGAGGCTCTGGACAGAATCTCCTTATAAATCGCTCTCAGAACTGAGCCCAGGTCATCGTCATCATATAAGGCTGAATCATCTAAATGAACCAGTCTAGGGCTGGTCCCTCAACAGACAACTCGACAATTATGATCCGCTGGTACTCGGTATGAGCAGTCTGAGTCCTTGTCTCAATCGCGTGCAGAAAGTCTACCGGATCAAAAGTACCATCAAAAGCAATCCTGCCAACTCGAGCATAGAACAAAGCTGTCTCAGGGTCAGACATACCCTGCTGATAGGCAGGCTGAACAGGCAGAACAACTGGAGGAATAGGAACATCCTCAAACTCAGGCTCAACAGGCTCCTCGTCCTGTGACTCTCTCTGCCTACGGCGACTTGCCGCTCCTCGAGGTCTACCTCTGCCACGACCTCTACGTCTAACAGGCTGCTCAGGAGGTAAAACCTCATCCTGAAAAGACTCATCATCCTTGGCCTCAATGACCGATGGAGTGACACGCGCTCACCTCCTCATTCTGAAAAGACAAACGGAAAGATTCAGACAAAACAGACAACAGAGGAATAATGCAGAAAATTAAGCAAGGAATACTCATCAAGACATACTCGAACCTAATTCACTATAGTAGTTTAATAGAAAACACAACTCTGAAAACTAGGGCCACAACTCACACAACTAAGCCCTGACACAGAACTCCGCTCTGATACCAACTTTGTTACGACCCAAAACAGGGGCCATGACCGACGCTAGGGAACGGGAATTCTTTCGAATCTGGAACCCGTAGCAAGCCTAAAAATAAATAAAACAAAACTTGCAATAATAATAATAACAATATATAATGTAGCAGAAATAAAAATCATAAATATCACAATAATATTATTCGAATTGGATTTGTATTAAGAGATTTATATATATGAGATGAGCATTTAATTTAAATCCAGTTGGTGAAAATATTATTGTGATATTTATGATTTTTATTTCCACTGCATTATATATTGTTATTATTATTATTGCAAGTTTTGTTTTATTTATTTTTAGGCTTGCTACGGGTTCCGGATTCGAAAGAATTCCCGTTCCCTAGCGCCGGTCATGGCCCTTGTTTTGGGTCGTGACATCTTTGAACTTTTCAAAAGATTCAAATTTATTCTTCATAAGAAATAAATACCCATATCTTGATAGATCATCTATAAAGGTTATAAAGTAGTAAAAACCACCTCTAGCCATTTCAGAAAATGGCCCACATACATCACTATGTATGACTTCTAATATATCAGTGGCTCTTGCCATTTGTCCTACAAATGGTGATCTAGTCATCTTGCCCTAAAGACAAGCTTCACAAGTTGGATTAGATGCAGATTCAAGATTGCTCAAGATTCCCATCTTTTCTAACTTAGTGATCCTATCTTCAGCAATATGACATAATCTTAAGTGCCATAGATATTTAGAATTAGAAGTATTTTCAATTAGCATTGCATATTTATTACTCATAAATTGAAGCTCATTATTATTGGAATTATTATCAATATAATATAAACCATGTATTAAATAACCCAAGCCAATAATATTACTTCCAAAGTAAATATTACATATGTCTCTTTTGAATAAGAATTCATAACCTTTTCTAGTCAAACTAGAAATAGAGACTATGTTTCTATAAGCATTAGGTACATATAATACATCATCCAATAATAAAATCTGATTACAAAGATCTATTGAAGTTGACCCTATAGCTTTAGCTGCAACATTTGCACTATTTCCAAGCTTTAAGGTTACTTCATTAGGCTTCAACTTTCTCTTATTTGCTAGATCTTGTAAAGATAAACAAATGTGAGAACTAGCACCGGTATCTAATACCCATGCATTTGATGAACCATTAGAACATTTAGAAAAGTTAGAGAAAAATGTACCTTCTCCAAAATTATCCTTTCTTTTAGTCTGTAAAGACTTAAGGAACTTAGGACAATTTCTTTTCTAATGTCCTTTACCTTCACAATAGTAATAATTACCATTGTTTGGATCTTCCCTCACCTGTTCCTTGCCTTGAGATTTAGCTATTCTACCTGTAGGCTTGACAACATTTGTCTTGCCTTTCTTTTTCTTATAACTCTTCTTTTTAGTCTTACTAGAAGAAGCAATAAGAACAGTCTCCTTCCCCTTGCTGCCTTGTATTGCCTTTTGGGCTGTTACAAGCATGTTCAATAAATTAGCAAGTGTACACTCTATTTTATTTATATGAAAATTTGCAATGGTCTGCCCAAATGATTCAGGAAGTAATTGCAGGATCAAATCCATTTGGAGATGGAAGTCCATTGAAAAATCTAGACTTTCTAGTTCCTCAATTGATCTTATCATTGAGTTCACATGGACTGCCACATCCTCACTTTCTTTCATTTTAGCACGAAACAACCGCTTTGATATCTCATATCTAGCGGTCCTACTCTGTTCACCAAACAGCTCTTTCAGGTGAAGTAGGATTTCATTTGCACTATTGTACTTCTCAAGTTGTCGATGGATATCAGTACTCATAGAAGCCCACATAATGCAACGTGCTTGCAAATCATGCTTTTTCTAATTTTTAAGAGTGTCTTGCTCCTCATGAGAAGCATTCACGGGAAGTGACTTAGGTAGTGGTTGTTCTAATACATATAGTATTTCTTCGGAAGCCAAAACTACTTTTAGATTCCTTAGCCAATCTATAAAGTTTGGGCCTGTGAGCCTATATTGGTCTATTATGACGGAGAGTGGGTTTGATGATTTCATATTATCAAATTATCTGTAAAGGTAACAAAATTAGTTAGTTTAAATGACATTGTATAAAAAGAAAATCATTAGATTTGGTCTTTAATCTTAATGATTTCCGACTAATTTGGCGGATCATATTCTTCCAAGTAGGAAACGGAAATCCCTTGTTGGATGGATTTCTAGTGGGTGATGAAGTTCTTAATAAATTATAATATTCCTCAGGTACCCTTTGCCATTCTTAAAATATTAAAATTTATAAGTGACATTTTCCCGTCATCATATCTTATGTGATATTTCATCAATCAAGCTCTTAATGTTACGGACCTCAGGTACCCATTGCCATTCTTAGTCCTTGGCATTAATTAAGTCCATACCATTGGCACTATGAAATGTATAAATTTGAATACTACATGCCTCAGGTGCACCTATTTGCCATTCTTAGCATGTAGTATATTTATACACTCAAACCATCACTATGCTTAACAATAACATTGTATAAATCTCTTAGATTTATATATACCCATATGTGTCCATAGCCGATATACATAATCCAAAATTATACAATTTATTGCTCCAATGGAGAGCTTAGACTTAAATTTATTTGGAAGATTTTTGGGTCTCACTTTGCACATTAACCAATTTATACGTATCAAATACATAAATTGTACGGCATCCAATTATACATACAGATATGTATAAAAGCATATAAAACATACATATCTCATATGTGCATAAAACATGCAAATATGGATGCACAAATAAGGAGTGATCATGGACTAATTTTATACCTATTTTAATACTAAAATAAATTACAAAAATTATTCTTGCCCATGAATACTTCAAGTATGAATATCCTTATCACCATCTCCATGGATTTGCTCCTTGAACTCCTTCAAGTCTCCTTGTTACAACTTTTGCAACAAAAAAATAATCCTTGACATGCCAAGGTTATAAATACATCCTAATACTATGTAATTAACATTTAATTACATAAACAATAACAAAATTAATTATTACATTACTAGAATCTAAAACCTTGTCAATGATCACTGCTTGCAAGTATGGCATACAAAAATTAATAAATGCAACTTTTGCATATTATAATAATTTTGCAAACATAATAAAAACGTATGCTACAGTAAAACTATTCACAGCAGTACTATAATAAATAAAATATATATTTTTAGCATATTTTAGCCATAAAACTTGCAACCAACATATTTTAATCACAACATTTCTAATTAAACAATTTATTTAGTATGTATAAAACGCAAAAAGGGGCTCTGATACCACTGTTAGAAATCAGTTATGGTATTTAGACTTAAATACATGTGTTGTAAGCACAAGTCTAAATAGAGTAAATTTCAAAAATTTGCTCATCATAACCTTTCATAAAATGAAGAATTTCAATTGCCCAGGATTCAAATTGCATTGAAATACACAACTAAATAAATTAAGCAATATGCAAACAAACAATTAATTAATTATAAGTTTGTAAACTTACTTGTTGTAGAGTATAGTATTCCTTGTATTCAATTCCTTGAATCAAATGCTTAGCCCTCCAAATGTAAGGCCTCTAGTTTGAAACACCAAAGCCTTATCTATCACTTACTTATGTTAATTAAACTTAGTAACTTGTACTAATTTAATTAAGAGCACAAGAATAGAGTATATGTTTAGTATATGTTGTGTTTATTTTTAGTTTATGATCTTATCATAACCAAAATAACTTAGTGATTTTTACTTAACTCTTTAAGCAAAAACTCACTTAAGCATTATTTTTCCTCTTCTATCTCTTACCAAGTCTCTTGACTTGCCTTTGATATATCAAAGATATATGTGTAGTAATTTTCCACTAAAGAAAAGTATGAATTAATTAATTAAGTGATTATTAAGTATGCCACCTTAGGTATACACCTAACCATCCAAATGATTAAAAATGACACCTTAGGCATACTTTAGAAATATCCACTTAATTAATATGCCACCTTGCTTAATTCAATAATTAAGCTTGCCACCTACACATATTAAGGTATAAATTTGTATGTAAAGTATACATCAAATGTATTAATTTACATATTAAATTATACATAAACTTAGATATGGACTTTAATTAATCTTAGGTCCAAAATAAATTTTGGCCTATGTCCAAACCAATTTGGACCATTAATATAAGTCCATAAATAAATAACAACATATATATATTTATTAATTTAATTAATATCCAATATTAATTAAATATAAATTAATAAATAATACTCTTATTTGAATTAGATTTCATGATATACTAGAATCATTATTCAAAACATAAATCTAATTCTATTAATCTTGATTAATTGATTAAACTCTTTTAATCAATAATTAGATTAATACAATAGTGAATAAATAAAACTCTTTAAGGTGTGACTTACTAGGTTCATGTCTAAATGGCAATGAGAAAATATAATATTAACATTTAATATTATTTGAAACTCTTTTCAATTTTAAATGTGAAAATCCCAATTATTCACATTTAGTTCTCATAAGCTGTGAGTGACCCCTAGTATCGATATCACAGCTACCCAATTAGAAATGAATGCATATTATGATTCACACGAACCTGATCATAATTACCGTGCACTAAATTCCTTTCATTAAAGATCCCAATATAGCCTAGAGTCAAGGTATTATCAAACTCTAATAGCTTTATTATATAACCTCATCTTAAGTTTTAATTCTTGATAAAATACAACAAATACTAGAACTCTTTCTAGTACTGAAACTCTTTTTTAGACTGTGTTATATTTATCCTGGCCAGGAATTTATCCATCAAGAATAAACTTAGATAGCATAAGATTTATCCCGGTTCACACCAGGTAATGAATCCCATCTTGGTTAAACATTCATCCCTACATTTAACTAATTAGAGCCACCACAAGCCATATACCCATGTGATGATTAACACAAGTATGTAAGCGGTAACAAACTCTAACCACCTAAATGTGGATGACTATGTCACCTCAAGTCAAAGGACAATATGCACCATTATAATCTAGATTGTGATTGTTGATTATATGTGAATATCCTTGCAATCACAATACTAATGTCACTGATCAATTAACCCATCCAGTGAGTATCCACATGTCTATTCTGATTACTCATATCAATTAGCATGAGTTTCACTACCTCCCACTATTAGTTTCTTACACTAATCAAGGAAAATAGACAAAGGTGATAATCTAATTAATATTATCCAAATATTAATTAATTGACTACGAACAATTTATAGTAAATGTACTGAATAAATTTATAACTCATATTATCAACTCTTTGATAATAAATTTATTCAACATAATACTTAAGGATAAATACTCAAAAAAATAACATATTTATTTAAAAGAATATTTTATTTCCACAGGGATTATATACAATGTCTAAATAATTACAAGAATGCCACTAGGGCATACCTTATACTAACACTTTCATTATCTTGGACACAGTTCGAGAGTGTGGGTGACCCAAACGAGCATGCCAATCATCAAGAGTGAGAGTTTCATGTAGCAAGGGTTATTGGGGATGAATGAGATGGAGGTGGCATCACATACAATCCATTGTTACTCCAGCCTCGTAGAAAGGTTGCCCTGGTTCTCTGATCCTTAATATTGAAAAGATATGGCCAAAATTCAAAGAAACAAGCATTGTCATTAGTAAATTATTGCACTGTTAACAAGGATTTTTGAATTTTTGGAACATGAAGCACATTTTTAAGGATGAAATCTTTATAAGGATAAAAGGAAAGAGATGCATCTGTATTTGCAATGGGAACCAATTATCCATTACCAATAACTATCTAATCATTCCTAGAATAAGGAGTGGTATGAAGTAGCAAATAAGGATCAACAGTTATGTGGTATGATGCATCAGTGTATGGGTACCAAGGTTGATGGGTGGTAGTAGCATGGAATGAGGTGTTGTTACCAAGGGATGGTAAAGAATGAGTAGTATTGACAAAGTGAGCTTGCGGGTTGAAGGATGACTAGCGCTATTCATATCATCTACGATATGAATCTGCGATGTGATTATGATAACTGTAGATTTGGCAATAACCTCGTGGCTTGTGATAAGTGGTAAAGGGACATCGTTGGGAGTTGATAGAAGATGGAAAAGGACTTGAGGAAGGAATCATGGGTGCTGGGGGTCGTCTGTGATTTTGAGGAGCAGAGAAATTGTGTGTAATAAGATTTGCAATGGGTGGTTTTAGAAGGCTTTTGATCAAGACTTCATGAGCTACTAGTTGCCTATAGAGTTCTTAAAAGGTAACAGGAGTGGGTCTTTGATTGAGAGTTGTGATAATACTGTGATACTCATAGCCAAGATTGCAATAAATAATCGCATTGAATTCAGTATTTGAGAGAGGTCTACCAGCAGCGGCTAGTTCATCAGCCAATGATTTTTCTTTTTGAAGATATTGAGAGACAGTTAAATCATGTTTCTTCAATTCTTGGAGTTTAATGTGAATCTAGAGTTGTCAGTTCTGTGATACAGAGCCAAATGCACTTTCTAGTGCTTTTCATGCTTCATAGGATGTAGTCATACTAATGACATAAGCAAAAACTTCTTCGAATAATGAGGAAAAAATCCATGAAAGCTAGAGTTGGTCCTTTTGGTACCATTCATCATATGCTGGATTTGGAACTGTAGTGTTTAGATTTATTTTTAAAGAAACAGTAGGAGATGGTGAGGGAATTATGCCATTGATGAAACCACTTAGTTTGTGGTAATTAAGTAGTGGTTAAAATTGGGTTTTCTAGGTAAGGTAATTTCGGGGGGTCAGTTTGATTGAGAGGGTATGATTGGTGGTAGATACAGAGGAAGTAAGTGAGGAAGAAGATAAAGATGGAATAATTTGTCTAGCCATTAAAGTGAAGTAAAGAATACTCTATTTTGTAGCATAAAAATAGAGGTGAGCAGAGTGCTTTCTACAAGAAAAGAAAAGAAAATAGGTTTGGGTTGTTTAGGCCTCTTAGGGGCTCTGATACCATGTAATGGTTTGCAATGGTATTGTGTGTATTTTGTATGTTTAGTAATGAAGAGTATAGGGCATATTTATAATGTTATAATGATAACAAACTAACGGACTAATAACAAACTAAGAGAATAAAGTAACAGAATAATAACAAATTAACAAACCATACTGAAAAGATATATACAAGGTAACTATAACTAAGTGCTCTATCACGGCCAATAATATCAAATGTATTAAAGAAACTTGAGCTTGCACTGAAGCTGCAGGAATGTGCTAATTTTACTGCAAAGTAAGGAACAATAAGTAGTGGGTCTAAAAATGATGCAGAGGAAATTTTTCTTTGTGGGAGTAGTAACAGTAATGGATGTTTAGCGCATTCATGTCCAACATTTTGGTAGAAAACTTTATCTTCTAATAAGGGGGCTTTCAGGTTTTTCAGTGATAGGGTAATAATGAACAGAAAACTGGCTAATAAAGGAAGAAGGGTAGCCAGATTTAACATCAGAGAAGATGTTGATAGAGATTATGGCCCATCAATAACTGTGAAGAGTTATTGTTTTGTTAATTGAAAATGGATGTTTCTCATGTAAACAACTAATGCAAAATTTGTAAAGGTATTGGTAGTGGCTTCACTTGTAGTACTCTAACCTAAAGGTCTCCATATTTCAATTTTTATTTTTAAATCTATCTACTAATAACACTATTAACGTCGTTCTTCTCAAATAAAAAAGAAAAACTATTAACTTCATAAATTTCTCATTGATATTAAATATGAAAAATAATATAAAATTATGAATATACTGGTGGGATAATTAAAGTTATTTTTTCTTCAATGATCTTTCTACCATTAAGAGGGTTAGATGAAGTGGTAGTCACCCATACTTGCATTTGTTACTGTTTGAATACTAAATTTTGATTTGTTTTCTTCTGATAACCTAACTTCACTTTTGTGTTAGAAAATGGTAGTGGTAAAAAATTTTTAGTCCTCTTAATTTTCCTTTAGAACTTTTTTTATCCTTAATTTTTTTTATCTTTTAATTTAGTCCTAAAATTACAAAAAATTTTAAAATTAAAAATTTTTAAAATCCTTTTTCAAGGTTTTGATATAATTTAAGGTGAGCCTGTTGTTCAATTATATATATATATATATATATATTAACAATAATAAATATCATTTAATGAAATGAGCATAATTAAATTCATATATATTAATAACATATGGATGCTTATAATATTTATCTACCTGCAATATATACATATAATAATAACTCACAGTTGTGCGCTCCTCTAAAATGACTCGACTGGCCTGGTCCTGTAGGCCTCAATATTAGTGCAACTATAAAAAAAATAAATAATAATAGTAATAGTATTATAATCAAATTCCTAATTTTATATATCTATAATTTCTAAAGAACAACTCGATTTAGGACACTACTCGTCTAAAACACAAAACTCAAAATCGATTAGATGTCACATTTTATGAAAAATCTACTAAAAACCCGGCTTGTAAAATGGACATTTCTCTACTAAATGTAGGGTCGATTCTGCATGCAAATACGCTTCAACTACACAAAATGCTCAACTTATCGGGTTGGGCTCTCACACTACATAAATTGCCCAACCAAGAACCAATAATCACAAAATCAACAATAAAATAATAAATATTTAAAAGTCACAAAAATCCATAAAAATCAATAAAATACTAAAATTCAACTTATTTAAATAATAAAAACATTAAAGATACTTATTTTCAAAATAATTAATAAAATCTCAATATAATTAAATAATATTAATAAAAATCCATTTTTTCCAAATATTCAAAATTAAATAGCATAAATTAAAATTAATTATTTAAATTGTTCAAATATATAATAATAACAAAATAAAAATAAATAAAATCCATTAAATCATGAAAATAATAACTAAAATTATTATTTGAATATATTTCTGAAAATTATTATTAATTAGTTAAAAATAGTAACTAATTCATAAAAATTATTTTAATACTATTTATTATTCAAAAATTATTCAAAACATAATAATTAACACTAATTTCAACTAAAATAAAAAATTTACCTATTATACTAATTTTTTTTCCAAAAATCCAATTTTTACATAAACTTTTGAAAATTCAAAATAAATAATTGGAACATAATTTTAATAAATTTTCTTAATGAACTATGCTTAAAATAGTCCGTAAAATTTATTAAAAACATAATTTTGCTGAGCTCAAAAAATTACATGAACAATAACCACGAGCCTAGAAATTGAAAATTTTTAGAAAAATAAATAAAAAACACATTTAGCTTCATCACAACCTTTACAACAATTAATCTCAAAATAACAATAGCTATTAAAATCAAATAAAAGCTTAAACTATCAAAAACTCAAAATACTAAAAATAGAAATATATAAAAACAAGATAGTTATCAAAGTTGAATGTTACAACCCAAAGCAGAGAGTCATAACTGGCACTAGGGAACGGGAGTTTTTTCAAATTCTGAACCTATAGTAAGCCTTAAAATAAAAATACATGCAAATATAATAGAAAAATATGCCAAAATTAAAACTTTAATCAATATAAAAATAAATCTTTATATTATAACATAATAAAAATATCTTCATACAATATTCGGATATAAGATCTCTGATTATCAACACACTACTAATACAATAACACTACTACTGCAGTGATTAATAAAATACTAGAAGACGATAGTTCAGTATTTATATAAAGCAGCCGGAGAAGAAAGAGTCCGGCAAAGAGTTCTACGAGAAAGGTCTGAAATGGAAGATCCTAAAAAAATATTGAGGGGAGTCAGATCTCACTAAGTGAATTACTATAATATATATGAACTGCATATATATATATATATATATATATATATATATATATATGCAGTTCATACAGATGCTGAAATCTATTTTTATATAATAATAGATGCAATAAAAAATATTTATTTTGGGTGAAGGATCGGAGTAGAACCCTAATGTAATGACCCATTATTTTAAATTATTAAAATATATTTTGAGATATATAGTGTTAATAATATTTTAAATTTATTTATTTATTACCATTATTTATGAATAGTATTTATTTATTTTACGTTAAATATTTTATTATGTACAAAGAATTATTTTTGAAGTTAGTATTATTATTATTATTATTATTGTTATTTGTTATTGTTGTTATTATCATTATTATAATGTGCATGTGTTGTGTATATATATGTATATATTTATGTGTTTGTGTGTGTGTATATATATATATATATATATATAAGGGAGAGAAACTTAAAATCGGGTCAACTCCTTTTTTTTCCCCACCTTTTTTCTTTTTCTTCTTCTTCTTCTTTTGTCCCTTGCTTTCGCCATTGCTGAGACCCAGCCACTGTCCGAGCTTCACCAGTGCCACCAACCATCACTAGACCACCACCCAAGCTTGCCACCACCTCCTCTCTTCCTTCCGCCGCCACCAGATGCCTCAGAGTCACTGGAATCCGTGAGAAGCTGAGAGTTCCTATAGTGTCGCCAGTTAGAATTCGGTCATTTCAGATTGCATTTTTGGGTTCATTCGACTCCTCTCGATGCGTACTTCTCAATTCTCAATTCGTTTCAACTCTACAATGTCTGGTTAGTTAGATATCTCTAAGTTTTAGTTTATGCCTATTAGGGTTTTTATTTTTTTAAAGCTTGAGTTTGAATGTTTCTTGATTATTTCTTTTGGAAATGTTGATATATACATCTTAAGCTGCTCAAATATATTTTTAGTTTATTTTTTAAAATTTACTTGATTTATGTATAATTATTGTATTTTTTATAATTAACATGAATTTTTATTAATTATGTGTTTTATATTTTTATTATGGAAAATTAGGTTAATTAGTGTAGTTAATTTAAATTATTAATTTTAGAAGTGAGAAAATAATTTTTAGTAATTTTTGGAAAATATTTGGTATTATGTAATTTTTGGATTTATGGGTAAATTATGTATTTTTATTGAAATTATAGTTGTAATAACCCTTGTTTTTAATTTATTTTATTAAATAATGAGATATGCAGTATTAATAAAGTTTAAAAGTTATATTTAATTATTTTACTATTTTGTGACTTATTATCATTATTTTATGTTAATTGAATTTTCTACGTAAATAAATTATTTTGAACGTTTAAATTCCATTGTGCAAAGTTATTATTTATGAATACTATGGTTTTAATAATGCTAATTTAGTGCATGAATATTTTAATACTATTTTTAATATAATTTTTTTTAGCATTAATATTATTCTATTATTTGATGATTTATGTATTATTAATATTTTGGAAGTATTCCACTATTATAATTAATGTTATTATTTTTATTGTTATTTATGTGAGTTATTATTTCTATTGTTATTATTATTATTTATTATTTATTTTATTAAATATATATATTATTATTTGTATTATTAATCATTTAATAGCTATGGTTATTATTATTGTTATTTTTAAATAAATTTTATGTGTGTGTGAGATATTATGTGTGTATATATATATATATATGACTATTATTGTGGTAGGAATTCAATTAAACTAAAGTTATTATATATTATTATAAGATTATAGTTTAATATATATATATATATATATATATATATATATATATATATATATATATATATATATATATATATATGTAAAAAAAAAAAAAACAGAAAACAGAAATCAAAATTTGTTTTTTTTCCCTTTTCTTCCCGAATTCTCCCGACCCTCCTTCATCACTATGCTTCTTCTCCTTCTTCTTCACGATCTGCTCAGTTCTTACCAACACCATCATCTTCTCCTTCTCGTCGGCATCACCATGGAAGAACTGCAGAAGCCGTCGGTGGACAGCAGCAGCAACAGCAGCGATCACCGGTGACTTCCCGACGACGAGAGCTTGGTTTCCTTGGCTTGGTCGACTCCTTGAGCTGAGGAGAAGACGATCCCAAGCTCCATTCAAGCTTAAACTTATTCATTTGTAAGTTTTGATTGATTTTAGTTTATGTCAAAATTTTTCTTCTTTTTCTTACCTTGAGTTTAATTGATTTTTTTGATAATTTCTTTTTGAAATATTAATCTATGCATCTTAATCTATTCATAGATAATTTTTATGCATTTTTTCTGATTTTGTTTGATTTTTTGGTTAATTATTGAATATTTTAATGATTAAAAATGAATTTTCGTTAATTAATTAATTAGATTATGAAATTTGTTAAATTGTTGTTATTATATATTGTTATTGATTTTGATGTTGAGAAAATAATTTTTTGGGAATTTATATAATTTTTTTTTTTAAGAAATACTTATAGTTTATGTAAATATTGGATAATTGAGTTAAATGAGTATTTGGGTTGAATTTGAAGTTTAATTGTGTGTTTTAGTTTATATTAAAATGTTATTTGATGATAAATTAAATTTTAGGAATTTCTATTATTTTTATGGAAGTTTATATAATTTATGTATATTTTGGAATTAATAGATTGAATATGTATTTTTATTTTTATTATTTTTTTTCATATAGAAATAATTGGTTAATTAGGTGTATTTGTTGATTTTATTGAATTATATGTTGAGAAATTAATTTTTGAGTAATTATGTGAATTTATATATAACTAGGGGTATTTTGGTAATTTGACACTAAATTGACTAAAATATAATTAAATCGGTTTTAATAATTCTTTGAGGTATAGAAATGATTTCTACAAATTATTTAGTATTTTTACCTAGTTAAAACTATTTTTTTCTTCATAAATTATTTTCAAATTATACATAATATACTATACTATTTTTCTAAATAAATGAGTTTTATCGGTTTTAATATGTTTTAGGGTTAATTGTGTAATTTGGAACTTTAAAATGTATTTTGGTTAGTATTAATGAATTTATCGAAAATTGTCAATTTTTAATAATATTTTATCACAAGTAGGGTTTTATTGAAATTATTGGGTAAATAATTATTTTCAGCGCTTTAAATATTCAATTGTTATATTTTGGTTATTCAAAGGTATTTTTGGAATTTTCATGTATTATGTGTTTATTTTGTGAATTGTGAGCCTCGGTCGGAAGAATTGTAGTTTGGGAGTCCGACCGAGGGGTTATGGTTGTGTATTCTTGAAGTGTGTTTTCTGTGCAGGATCGGCCTTACTTTTGTAGGGAGATGTCCGTTTTACAGAGGAGACTCTGTCGAAATTTCGGTAGATTTCTCGTAAAACGTGACAATCGATCCGATTCTAATTCTGAATTCTTGATTGAATCTGTCTATAGTAATCCTAGAAGTATAGAGTCAGAAGTTTATTCTGATGGTTATTTTTACCTTATCTTTCTAGCTGCACCAGAACCGAGGCCTAACAGACCAGGCCCGTTGAGTATGTCTCGAAAAGCGCACACCAGTGAGTTATTATACTGTATATATATGCATTGCATATAGGGTGCATTTATTTAGAATTTTTCATTTTCATTGTATGTTTAAAAAAAAAAGGATTTAAATTATAATATTTATGGTATATCTAGGGTTGCATTTTATATATATGCATAATAAATAATTAGGCATGTTAGTTTGATATATGTACATTAAACAATTAGGTTTAGGTTTAATACATTTGAGTAATATACACATGTTTTAAAATGTACACTTAGACATAATTATTTTATTAAATGATTAGTATACTTTAGGTATAATTTCAGTAGATTTTAGGTTTATTCTTAATTAATTGCATGTTAAATTATAAACCTACACTTAATTATTTTTAAGTTATTTTTGGTATATTTTTTTATTTATTTCCGAATAAATAAATGTTTTATTATTAAATTAAACCTAACACATTAGTGGTATATTTAGGGTTTATTTTTGGATATATGCATGATAGATAATCGGGTTTATTTTTAGTATATTTGTGAATATATGTTAAACACAAAAACGTATTTAAATGAATATTTAGACATAAATGGGTTATTAAATGATTTGAGTACTTAGGGTATATCTTTTGCATATTTAAGTATATTTTTAAGATAATACATGTTATATTATTGTTACTCATTTAAATTGTTTTTAACTATATTAATGATTTATCTTTAGTTTATTTCATATTTTATTTGACTATATATATATATATATACCTGAAATATACTGGGTATATTTTAGGTATATTTTTGGTATATATATATATGGTTGGTTTTACTATTATGAATATTGTTCTACATTAATTATTTTTCGAATGAATGATTTATTCGAAGTGAAGGATATCAATAGAACGTGCTTCCTAGTGGGCAGCACTAGGACCGTGTACGTACCGGTACGATAGATAATGATTGAGTGAGAGTTAAAATTAGGTGATTACAATTGATTTAATTGATTTGACTAAGATTAATGGTATGTTAGATAGTGTGGTTGCTGGAGCTCGGTTGACTAAGTGTCTCGGGGCCAATCACACTGACAGTCAGACTGCTGGAGCTCGGTTGACTTAGTGTCTCGGGGCCAGTCTACTGTCCATAAGTGAATTGAATGATCTATTGGGTTGATTGAGATGTGAGGTGATGGATAGTGTGATTGCTGGAGCTCGGTTGACCAAGTGTCTCGGGGCCAATCACACTGACAGCCAGACTGCTAGAGCTCGGTCGACTTAGTGTCTCGGGGCCAGTCTACTGTCCAAATTGGAATAAGTGTTCTATTTGGAATCAAGTGAGCCTGTATGGCTAGAGTGATGATGGGATTGTTTGAGGTTGTTATTATTTAGGGTTCTATGGATCCTTCATGAATTAAAAAAAACGTTTTCTACATTTAGTATATTTATAAAAGCAAAGTTTGGCATTCGTGTGAAATGTGTGTATATACATATATATATAAGAATGCCTGATTGTTATGGTTTAGTTTGCATGTATATATAGTATAATAATTCACTCAGTGAGGTCTGACCCCCCTCAATTATTTTTTTCAGGAGATTCCATATTGTCAGACCTTAGTTATAGAGTTCCTCGCCGGTGTTCTTCGGTCCTGGCTGTTTTATACAAATGTATATTCTAAACTTTGAATTGTATTCTAGAAACTGCAGTAGTAGTGTCACTATATTGGAAGTGTATTATTTTGTTTGGATATTAAATACTCTGAGAATTTGTATTTGAACATTATACGAATATGTATTCATTTATAAAAGGATTTGGAGTATTTATTTTATATATTGATTCAGAAAAATTTTAATTTGGTCGTACTTTTATATAATTATTGTATGATTTTATTTTCTAAGGCTTGCTACGGGTTCCGGATTCGAAAGAATTCCCGTTCCCTAGCGCCGGTCATGACTCCTAGTTTGGGTTGTGACAATAGTTAAATTATATGTTTTAAATAATTTTTGAATAATAAATGGTATTAAAATAATTTTTACAAATTATTTACTATTTTTAACTAATTAACAATAATTTTCAGAAATATATTCAAATAATAGTTTTATTTATTATTTTGTGAATAAATGAGTTTTTATCTATTTTTATTACATATTTAAACAATTTAGATATTTTATTTATAAATTTTACTATTTGACGTTAAGTATTTGAAAAATGGGTTCTTATTAATATTATATAATTTATTTGAGATTTTATTTAGCTAATGTGAAAATATTATATTTAATATTTTTGTTATTTAAATAAATTATATTTTGGTATTTTATTGATTTTATGGATTTTTAGTGATTTTAATATTTATTATGTTAATTATTTATTAATGTGAATTGTGATTCTCGGTTGGGAGTTGTGTAGTTCGGAGTCCCAACCTGAGAAGTTGTGCAGTTGTGTAATTTAGAAGTGTGTTTGCTTGCAGGATTGACTCTACTTTTAGCAGAGAGACATCTATTTTACAAAGGAGGCTCTGCTAATTTGTTGGTAGAATTCTCGTAAAATATGATAGTCAGGTCGATCTTGAGTTTTTATTTTAATTGAGTCGTATCTTAGATCGAGTCTTTCTTTAGATTTTCTAGAAGTATAAAGTTAGAAATTATTCTAATATTATTATTATTATTTATTTTTTTATAGTTGCATCAAGACCGAGACCTATAGGACGAGGCCAGTCGGGTCTGTTTAGAGGAGCGCAAAACTGTGAGTTATTATTTTATAACTGCATTGCATTTAGGAAGCATGAATACGAGCTTTCATACTTCCATAATGTATTTAAACATGAATTGTTTTATTAAATGATTTAGTATATTTTTGGTATATTTCGATATATATGCAATGTATATGCTTGATATATTTTTAATATATACTTGGTGTATTTTTAGTATATTCATGGTTTATTTTGCTATATATATGGCATATATATTTGGAATATTGTTAGTATATATTTGGTATATTTCTAGTATACAAGTGGTATATTTCTAGTATATGCTTGGTATATATTTGGGATATAAATGGTATATTCTTTTATAATGATGCCATTATATTTTAATTGTGAATTTTATTATTTTCCATAAATACATGATTTTATTTAAAGGATAGCAGTAGAACATGCTACCTAGTGGGCTACATTAGGATTGTTGCGCAACAGTACAGTAGAATTAGATTGAAAATCTGATATTTATTTTATCGAGATGTTGGTTATTGGAAAGGATGGCTATGGATCCTCGATTGACCTAGTGTACTCAGGGCCAATCATGGCGGTAGTAAGATTGCGGATCCTCGGTTGACTTAGTGTACTTAGTGCCAGTCTACTACCTTGAGTTGGGTAAATGAATACTTAGAGTTTTGGATAAGCTAGTTGGCTATTGATTTTGTGATCGAGGTTATAGACTATTTAGGGTTTTGCTCCGATTCTTCAACCAAAAATATTTTTATGCAGTTGTTATTATTATCAAAAGTGGATTTCAGCATCTGTATGAATTGCATGTGTATATATATATATATATATATATATATATATGGTATTTGACTTAGGTTGCATGTATATATAATATAATAATTCACTCAGTAAGGTCTGATCCCTCTCAATATTTTTTAGAAGATTCTTATTCTTCAGACCTCAGTAGTAAACCTCTTCGCCGGTCTTCTTCAGTCTAGGCTAGATTATGTAAATTTTTTATCTGAACTCTTATTGTATTTTAGAAATTGCAGTAGTTGTGTTGTTTTATCAGACAGTTGTATTTAAATCTTATATGAGATATTTTTATGATATGATAAAAGATTTATTTTCATATTAATTAAAGTTTTAACTCTTGTTATTTATTTATTTATTGCATGCATTTTTATTTTTAAGGCTTGCTATAGGTTTCAGATTCAAAAGAATTCATGTTCCCTAGCGCCGGTCATGACTCCTCGGTTTGAGTCATGACAAAGTTGGTATAAGAGCCTAGGTTATTAGTGTTATAGACCTAGGTTTTTAGAGTCATGTTTTTCTTTAAAACTACTGTAGTGAGTTAGGTTCGATTATGTCTTCGATAAGTTTTTCGCGTAATCATTAGGTTGTCTGTTGTTATTTGTTTTGTTTGAATCTTATTGGCTTTTGTCTTTTCAAAATAAGGAGACAAGCACATGTCACTCCACCGGTCGTTGAGGCCAGGGATGATGAGTCTTTTCAGGATGAGATTTTACCTCCTGAGCTTTCAGTCAGGCGTAGAGGTAGAGGCAGAGGTAGAACTCGAGGAGCGGTAGGTCGCTGTAGACAGAGAAACCTACAGGAAGAGGAACTTGTAGAGCTAGAGTTTGAGGAAGCTACTATACCTCCAATTGCACCGCAAATGTAGCTTGTCTATAATGTTATGACCTGTGTTTTTAAATTATTAAATATTATTTGAGATATGCAGTGTTAATAAAATTTGAAAATTTCATTTATTTATTTTCATTATTTGTGATTATTAATTGTCATTTTATGTTGAAGTATATATTTTATGTAAATATGTATTTTAGAATTTATTAATTTAATATTAGGGTTTATATTATTAATGTTATTTTTGAAAAGTATTATTTTAATGATATTATTTTAAGTACTAATATTATTTTATTAATTGACATGATTTGAGTATTATTTTTATTATTTAATTATTCCATAAATATTGTTTATTTTTATTATTTTTTTCAAGGTTATTTTATGTATTATTGTGATAAATTAATAGGGTTTGTGTAATTATTTATATGTGTATATATACGGTTAAATATATGTGTATAATTGCATACGTGTGTGTGTGTATTATATATTATATAGAGTGTATTATATATATATGTTAACTAAGTTATATTTTGACCATATGTTTTTAATGAAACTTTATATTATAATATTATAATATATATATATATACACACAAACAAACAAAACACACAAACCCATATGCACAAATCAACACATACACGTGCACACATATACATACACACAAACACTTAAACACAAAACAAAACACATAAATGTATACTCATAAACACATACACACACATAAACATATAAACACATACACTGCACGCACACACTGTAAAAAAAAAAAACCACCTAAAGCCAAGCCTTCCTCCTCCGCTCACCGTTGCCTCCTCCTCCTCTGGCCACCTCTTCACGCGTTTTCGATGTCTATTAACTCTTCTAGCTCCGATGATCTTGAATCTAAGTTTGGTTTTAGCTCTAACTTGTTTATTTGTAAGTTTTCTTGATTTTTAGTTTTAAGCTTTAGGGTTTTCTATTTTTTTTTTAGGTTGATCTTGAATGATTCAGTTAATCTTCCTTCACAAATGTTGTTCCTAGATGTTGTATCTATATAAAAATATATTTTTTTATTTTTAGAATTTATTTGAATTTATTTGAATTTTTGTTAATTTTTTATTATTTTATTATTATTTAATGAATTTTCATAAATAAATTATTTAAATTATGAATTTGGTTAAATTATTATTATTATAAATTGTTATTAATTTTAGTGTTGAAAAATTAATTTTTGAGAATTTTATACAATTTTTAGGAATATTTTTATATTACGTAAATATTGAAAAATTAGGTTAAAGTTTAGTTTTTGTTGAAATAAATGTTTAATTATATGTTTTAGGTGATATTAACATATTATTTGTTGATAAAATAATTTTTATGATTTTATATAATTTTTGTGGAATATTAAATATATTTTGTATAATTGGGTTAATAGTGTAATTTGTGATCATTATAGTTGAATAATATGTTTTAAATGGCTTTAGAATTATTTGAGGTATTAAAATGATTTTTACAAATTATTTATTATTTTTAACTAATTAATACTAATTTTCAAAAATTATTTTCAAATAATATATTATTTATTATTTTAGTGGTAAAATGGGTTTTTCTAACTTTTTATTATATATTTGGGTTATTTAAGTTATTTGGATTTATAAAATGAATTTTTATTATTTTATGTGTAATTATTGGAAAATTTGATTTTTAATAATATTATATTATTATTTTAGATTTTTATTAATTATTGTGAAAATAATTATTTTTTGGTGTTTTATTGTTTAATATATTATATTTTGCTATTTTGAGGATATTTATGGAATTTATTAATTTTTAAAATATTTATTGTTTTAAATGCATTTTTGGTGGATTTGTGGACCTCGATTAGGGAATTATACAGTTTGGGGTCTCAACGGAGGGTATTGAATATTCGATTTTAGAAGTGTGTTTTTCTTGCAGGATCAGCTCTACTTTTTAGTAGAGAGATGTCTGTTTTACAAAGGAGATTCTGCTGAATTTTTGATAGAATTATCGTAAAACGTAACGTCGGGTCGATCCTGAAATTCCATGTTTTTGTCTGAGTTTTTATATTTCTAGATTGAGTCTCTTTAGAAGTATAAATTAGATTTATTCTGATTGGTTATTGTTATTTTATTTTCTAGTTACACCGAAACCAAGGCCTAGTGGACTAGGCCAGTCGAGCCAATCTCGAGGACTGTAGCATTGCGAGTTATTATATTATATATATATATATAGCATTAGAACGCATGATCTTAGGGTTTTATATTTTTAATATATGTTTTAAACGATTTAATTCATTAAATGATTTATTATACTTTTGGTTTATTTTTAGCATATTTCGATATATATATGCATGCATATTTTAAGATACATTTAGTATATCTTTGGCATATTTAGAGTTTATTTTGATATATGCATGTTATATAATTTGATACATTTTTAGTATACTTTCAGTATATTGTATGCTACATTATTTTAATTGAGCATTTTATTATTTTTTATGAATATTCATAATTTTTAATTGAAGGATATCGATAGAACGTGCTACCTAGTGGGCAACACTAGGACTAAGTATGTATCAGTGTGATAGATTATAAGGTTGAATTACTAACTTATTTGAGGTGTCATTTGATTGATTATTTATTGTGATTGATGTGGTTGAGGAGTATGATTGCGGGAGCTCAGTTGACTTAGTGTCTCAGGGCCAATCACACTAACAGTTAGACTGCTGGAGCTCAGTGGACTTAGTGTCTCAGGGCTAGTCTACTGTCCAAAATGGAATAAGTGATTTAATTGGAATTAAAGGAGCTTGTATGGCTAGATATATATTTTTAATTGAGGTTGCGATTTAATTAGGGTTCTGTTGATCCTTCATAAATAATTACATGTTTTTCTGCATATATATAAAGTGATTTTAGCATATGTATGTATATGCCTATATATATATTTATCATATATACTGTTGACTGATTGCATTTAATATTAGGATGCATGTATATATATTATAATAATTCACTTAGTGAGATCTGACTCCCCTTAGTTGTTGATTTTTCAGGAGAATCTTCCTCCTCATACCTTAATAGTAGGCCTATCCGTCAGACTTCTTCCACCCCGGTTAGCCTATGTAAATTATTTACTTGATCTTTATTATACTCTAAAAAATTGCAGTAGTTATATATTGTATCAGCAGTGGTTGTAGTTTGCATTAGTTGCATGTATCTTTTATCAGAGGCTTGTCTCTGAATATTGTGTAAATATTTTATGATATGATATGATAGAAGGATTTATTTTACATATTGATTTACGATTTTATTTTTGTCATTATTTATATTCATTGCGTGCTTTTATTCTTTTAAGGCTTGCTACGGGTTCCAGATTCGAAAGAATTCCTATTCCCTAGCGCCGATCATGACTCTCGGTTTGGGTTGTGACATATAAGTAGGGTATATATGACCTTAAGGCATCGTTGTTGTATGCCAGCGTCTATAGGATATCTTTTAATGGGACGTTAGACCCTTTGGATTTTCTGCACACTATTGAGATGAGGACTCAGACTGCTCACACCGATTATCAATGGATTATGATCGTTAGGCTATCTGTTGAGGGACCAGCCCTGGATTGGTTCATCTAGGTTATACAGCCACACATGATGACGATGACTTGGGCTCGATTTCGTGAGAGATTTATGAGTCATTTTTGTCTAGAGCCAAAGTGGATGAGCTATAGACTTCGATTGACAGGCATCACCAGAGGTGACAGATCTATTGAGGACTATACTAGAGAGTTCCTTAGACTGGGTTGATATGCAGAGGACCTGATGCGAGATTAGTATTTTGTCGTTACGACGTACGTAACTAGACTAGGTTCTGCATTCGTTGGGATGCTAGAGTTTTAATTAATCCAGGTGCTACACATTCTTTCGTGTCCCCTATTTTTTCTTCAAAGTCGTGTTGTCAAGCTTCAGGATGGCTTTTCCCTTATTTGTCGCCACTCCTCTAAGCAATTTGTTAGACACCAGCGTTGTTCATTTTAGTTGTCCAGTATTGGTAGGAGGCAAAGAATTGCTAGTGGAATTGGTGTTGTTGTGTCACGACCCAAAACAGGGGCCATGACTGGCGCTAGGGAACGGGAATTCTTTCGAATCCGGAACCCGTAGCAAGCCTAAAAATAAAATAAATATGCAATAATAACAATAAAAATATAATATGCAGCGGAAAATAAAATCATAAATATTACAATATCATCCATATCAACTGGATTCAATTCAAAACTCATCACATCACATATATAATCTCATAAATGTATAATCTTTATACAAATCCAGTTTTACTATAATACATCTCTTTAAAACAAATACTTTAATTCACAACTACTGAAAATCACAACTACTGCAGTGTCTAGATAAAATAAATAAGACTCAAGTATACAATTTACATAAAGAAGCCGGGGCGGAAGAAATCCGGCGTATCGACCTGCTACTGAGGTCTGAGGAAGTTGACTCTCCTGAAAAATAGTCAACAGAGGGGAGTCAGACCTCACTGAGTGAATTACTATAATATATATACATACACTCTAAGTGATAATGCATACAGTCAACAGTATCTGAGTAATATGTATATATACAAGCAAATTCATACAGATGCATAAAATCATTTTATATATTTGTCTGAAAATCAACTTTTATGAAGGATCACATAGAACCCTAGAATATCGCAACCTCAGAAAATAGTGTTAAGCAACACTCTGGCCATACAGGCTCACTTATTCCAATATATCCACTTAATCCATTTGGACAGTAGACTAGCCCCGAGACACTAAGTCAACCGAGCTCCAGCAGTCTGACTGCCAGTGTGATTGGCCCCGAGACACTTGGTCAACCGAGCTCCAGCAATCACACCCACAAACCACATCTCACATATCAAATAATCATATCAAATCAATATCCACAAATAGTTAGTAATATAGCCTAAAGCTATAGGCGTACCGGTACGTACTCGGTCCTAGTGCTGCCCACTAGGTAGCACGTTCTATTGATATCCTTCATTCTTAAATATAAAACATTCATTCACAAAAATAAATGATGCATGGATATAAATGAAATAGCAATATAAACCATATATATACCGAAAATATACCAAACATAAACCAGGTATATTTTGAGTATATATATGTCAAATAAATCTAATCAAATCATGAATTAAACTAAAAATATATTTAAAAACATTTTAAATATATTTTATTAATAAAACATGTATATAATTTATTATATACCAAAAATATACCAAAAATATACTTGAATATAAATCATGTTATTTATGCATATTTAGTCAAAATAAAACATGCATTTTCTAAATCATGCATCCTAAGCATATATATATAATATAGTAACTCACCTAATGCGCTCCACGAGACAGGTCCGACGGGCCTGGTCCACTAACCCTCGGTCTCGGCGCAACTAAACAAGAAATAATTAATCGACATCAGAATAACCCTAACAGAAATCCTAGAATTAAATCTAGAGTATTCAACACAGAATCAAAAATTAGGGTTCGACTGGATATCACGTTTTACGAGAATTCTACCGAAAATTCGACAGAACCTCCCCTGTAAAACGGACATCTCTCTACTCAAAAGAGTAGAGCCGACCCTGCAAAGAAACACACTTCGAAAAACGAGCTCAACACAATCAAAATCCCACGGTCGGACTCCAAACTACAGTCCACCGACCGGGGTCCACAAACACAGAATATATATTCAAATATACCAAAAATATCCTTAAATCATAAAAATACATTTTATAGGTAGAAATTACATAATAAATCTTGAAACACTGTAAAAATCGATTAAAACTCATTTTATTAGAAAAACCGTATATTATATATATAATTGAAAATAATTCCCGGAAAATAGTTTTAATTAGTTAAAAATACCAAATATTTTGTAGAAATCATTTTTATACCTTAAATAAATATTAAAACCAATTAAATTACATTTTTAGACAATTTAGGGTAAAATTACCAAAATACCCCTATATATATATATATACCTAAATTACTTCAAAAATTCACCAAAAATCATACAATTATCCAAAATTAATTTTCTCAACATATTTATCAATAATATCAATAATTAAACTCAATTAACCAATTAAATTCAATTTAAAACACAATTAACTTAATTTTACAAAATCACATAAACTTCAATAATTAAAAATAAATACTTAGAAATTCATAAAAATTCCAAATAAATTTCTATAATTCATTTCAAAACCTAATTCAACCATAAACTCCAATTTCATAATTTAAATAATTAATTTCCGAAAATTAGAAAATAATATTAAAATATTCAAAAATACCCAAAAATCCAAACAACCTCCAAAAATTCTGTAAAAATTCATACATGAAGATTAAGCTACCAGGAACAACATTTGTGAAGGAATTTTCCATGAATCATCCAAATCGAAGCTCAAAAAAATCGAAAACCCAAAGAGGCCGAAATTTTCAAATCGAAACCTAAGCAATTCTAGACCATTTTAGCTCAAACCAAAGCTAGAATAGCACTCACCGGAGCTCAAGGAGAAGAAAGAGACCAGCGGTGTCGAAAACGGTGGCCGGAGGAGGGAGAAACGGCGGTGAGGAAATGGTGGTCGGCGTCGGGCGCAGGAGAGAAAGAAGAAGAAGAAGAAAAAGAAAAAGAAAGAAAAGGAAAGAAAAAGAAAAAGAAAAAAGAAAGAAAAAGGAAAAGAAAAAAAAAGAAAAAAAATAAAATAAATTAAAATAATTAAATATTAATAAATAAATAATAATAAAATAATAAATTTTAATAATTTAATAATAAATAAAATAATCAAATAATAATAAATAAATAATAAAATATTAGGGTAATAATAAACCCTAATTAAATAAATATACACACACAAGCTTTATTTAATAATTTAAAAATATGTATGAGTTCATGCAAACCCGTAAATACATTTAAAATAATTAATAATACATTGTTTACGTGGAAATTTCCCCGAAAATGAAAGTCCCGGGAAAATTTTACGTAAAACACTGTATATAAGACACAGTAATTAAAATAGGTTTAAAATACATATTAACTCATAAAAATATCGTATAATGCATAAAAATTATTGACACTGTATATCCCGGTACAGTGTAAAAATATTTTTAAAAAAACACGGGATATTACAGTCTTCCCCCCTTACAAGAATTCGTCCCCGAATTCTAAAAACAAGATTACAGAATCAGGAAGGAAAGAGATACGGGTAAGAAGCTCGCATCTCAGCTTCAGTCTCCCACGTATGCTCTTCAACTCTGTCGCTACGCCACTGTCGAACTTGAAAATCTACGATCGCCACAGGTTCTTCCACAAACGTCAAATCTTCACTCACTTCTACACTGTCGGGTTGCAACACGTGTGAAGGATCTGAGATATACTTCCTCAACATCGAGATATGAAATACTGGATGCACCTGTGACATACTCGGAGGCAAATCCAACCGATATGCAACAGTGCCAACTCTCTCCAGAATCTCAAACGGTCCAATATATCTCGGTGCTAACTTACCCTTCCTGCCAAATCTCATCACACCCTTCATCGGAGATACTTTCAGAAAAACAAAATCTCCAACCTGAAACTCCACATCTCTGCGCCTAGGATCCGCATAACTCTTTTGTCTGCTTACTGCGGTCTCTAATCTACGCTTGATCACGGTGACTTTCTCTGCAGCATCCTGAACCATCTCTGGTCCAGTCAAAACTCTCTCACCGATCTCATCCCAACTCAACGGGGATCTACACTTCCTTCCATACAACACCTCATATGGTGCCATGCCAATACTGCTATGGTAGCTGTTATTATATGCAAACTCAACAAGCGACAAATGATCATCCCAGCTACCTCTCAAATCCAAGACACATATCCTCAACATATCTTCCAATGTCTGGATCGTCCTCTCAGACTGACCATCTGTCTGAGGATGAAAAGCAGTACTGAAATCCAACCTAGTGCCCATCGCTTCTTGCAACTTCTGCCAAAAACGAGAAGTAAACACCGAACCTCTATCTGACACAATGGACACAGGTACTCCATGAAGGCATACAATATGCTTCACGTACAACTTCGCCAATCTAGCAACTGAATATGTGGCTTTCACAGGCAAGAAATGTGCAGACTTCGTCAATCTGTCTACAATCACCCAGATGGAATCGTATCCATCCTTCGAACGAGGTAAACCGACCACAAAATCCATAGCTATCCTTTCCCACTTCCACTCGGGAATAGGAAGAGGCTGAAGCTTCCCAGAAGGCTTCTGATGTTCGGCTTTCACTTGCTGACACGTCAAGCACTTAGCAACATAATCAGCAACATCCTTCTTCAATCCATCCCACCAGTATAGATCTCTGATACTGTGGTACATCTTAGTAACACCTGGATGAACGCTGTAAGCTGTAGAATGTGCTTCCTCTAGGATCTCTTCTCTCAAATCATCCACATCAGGAACACACAATCTACCACTGATCCACAACACACCATCATCATCGAGTGTGAAATCAGTGAACTTCCCTGCTCTGACATTCTCTGCAAGCTCTTCCAGAATAGGATCTCGGCTCTGAGCTGCTTTAATCCTATCCCTTAGCACAGATCGTACTTTAAACTGAGCTAACAGTCCACCTGATCTACTAATCTTCATCATCAGACCTTGATCCACCATCAAATGCAACTCCTGGATCAATGGTCTCCTCTCCACACCGATGTGAGCAAGACTACCTGAGGACTTCCTACTCAAGGCATCTGCTACCACATTAGCTTTACCCGGATGGTAAAGAATCTCGCAATCATAATCCTTCAACAGTTCCAACCATCTTCTCTGCCTCAAATTCAAATCTCGCTGCTGGAAAATGTACTTAAGGCTCTTGTGATCAGTAAATATCTCACAAGTCACCCCGTACAAATAATGTCTCCAAATCTTCAAAGCAAAGATCACTGCAGCCATCTCTAGATCATGTGTGGGATAGTTCTACTCATGCTTCTTCAACTGCCTCGAAGCATAGGCTATCACCCTTCCATTCTGCATCAACACACAACCAAGACCAATTCTAGAGGCATCACAGTAAACTGTGAACTTATCCACACTATTAGGCAAAGCTAATACTGGCGCTGTGGTCAACTTCTCCTTCAACAACTGAAAACTATTCTCACAAGCTTCTGACCACTCGAATCTAACATTCTTCTGAGTCAAGCGAGTCATAGGGGCTGCTATCCTGGAAAAATCCTGCACAAACTGCCTATAATACCCGGCTAAACCCAGGAAACTCCGAATCTCCGTAACCGAAGTAGGTCTAGGCCACTCAGATACTGCTTCAACCTTCTGTGGATCAACCTGAATACCTTCTTTAGACACTACGTGTCCAAGAAAAGAAACACTCTCCATCCAGAAATCACACTTCGAGAATTTAGCATAAAGCTGATGATCTCTCAGTGTCTGTAGTACAATCCTCAAGTGATATACGTGCTCTTCCATACTCCTCGAATATACTAGTATATCATCAATGAAGACTACCACAAACTGATCCACATACGGTCGGAATACTCTGTTCATCAGGTCCATAAAAGCTGCTGGTGCATTAGTCAAACCAAAAGACATCACCAGAAACTCATAATGACCATATCGAGTGCGGAATGCTGTCTTAGGAATATCAGCTTCACTGATCCGCAGCTGATGATAACCCGACCTCAAGTCAACCTTAGAAAATAATTGTGCACCCTGGAGCTGATCAAATAACTCATCTATCCTCGGGAGAGGATACTTGTTCTTCACTGTCACCTTGTTAAGCTCTCTGTAGTCAATGCACAGTCTCAGGGTACCATCCTTCTTCTTCACAAACAAGACTGGTGCACCCCAAGGAGAAACACTAGGTCTAATGAAACCCTTATCCAACAACTCTTGCAACTGCTCCTTCAACTCTCTCAACTCTGCAGGAGCCATACGATAAGGTGGCATAGATATAGGAGTAATACCTGGAACCACATCTATACAGAACTCAATCTCTCTATGAGGTGGTAACCCTGGCAACTCCTCAGGAAAAACATCAGGAAACTCACAAGTAACAGGAACGTCTGTGAGTGACAACTTCTCCACTAACGTATCCCTAACCAATGCCAAAAACCCCTGACAACCTTTCCTCAACAACTTCCTAGCTGAAATAACAGAAATAAGATTCTGAGGTGCTGAACTCCTGTCACCAACAAACTTAAAATCTACTTCACCAGGAATTCTGAAAATCACCTCCTTATTCCTGCAATCAACCACGGCATAATGCTGGGATAACCAATCCATTCCCAAAATAACATCAAACTCCATCACATCCAACAAAATCAAATCAGCGGATAATTCTCTATCTCCCACGAGAACTGGACAACCAGAAAGAACAATATCGACGTCCAAAGAATCACTCAGAGGAGTGGCAACAGACAAAGGAAAAGCCATCCTCGAAGCTTGCCAACAAGATTTAGAAGCAAAAATGGGAGAAACAAATGAATGCGTGGCACCCGGATCAAACAAAACCAAAGCATCCAGGTAACAAACAGAAAGAATACCTGCCACGACTGCATTAGATGCCTGAGCATCCTGCTGAGTCAGATGGAAGACTCTGGCCTGGCCTCGACCTCCCTGCTGACTGGTAGAAGCCTGGCCAACACCTCGGGTACCTCCTCTCGTACCTCTACCACGACTCTTCTGTGGAACAAACTGAGTAGAACTCTGATGCTGAGCTGGTGGTAACTGAAATGGCACGGGTGCTGCACTAGCAATCGACTGCTGTGGGAATCGCGGAATCTACTGCTGCTGATACCCAGAATAAGGACACGATCTGGCAAAATGTCCTGTCTGTCCGCATCTGAAACATGTCAACGGTGTCAGATAACACGGTCCCTGATGGACTCTACCACAAGTCTGACAAACACTGGCCGCTGATCCAGAACTACGACCACTGCTGCTGCTCGAAGCACCTGACCCAAATCTGAACGATCTACGCTGACCTCCACGGCCATGTCTACTGCTCCGATGCACTCGCTGCTGCTGTCTCTGACTCTGCTGAGTCGAACCTCGCTGCTGACTACTCGATCCAACATGAAAACTCGAATACGGAGTAGCCTGCAATCCACTCGACTGAACTCCCAACTGGTAATAATCAGGCATCGCTCCCTGCCTAACTAATCTCAGCTCAATCTCTTTAGCTAGCTCAATCACGGACTCCAGAGTAAGACCTGCTGTGGGCATACCAGCAAAAGCTGAACCCAAACCGATAACATAGGTAGTAACAGCAAAATACTGATCTCGCATCAGATCCTCAGCATATCTACCCAGACGAAGAAACTCTCGGGTATACTCCTCTACTGATCGATCTCCACGAGAAATACTAGTCAATCGAAGACGATAGCTCAAACGAAGAGGCTCTGGACAAAATCTCCTCATGAACCGCTCTCGAAACTGAGCCCATGTCATCGTCATCATATAGGGCTGGATCATCTGAATGAACCAATCCAAGGCTGGTCCCTCGACAGACAACTCAACGATCATGATCCTCTGGTACTCGGTATGAGCAGTCCGAGTCCTAGTCTCAATCGCATGCAGAAAATCTAAAGGATCAGAAGTCCCATCAAAAGCAATCCTGCCAACTCTGGCATAGAACAAAGCTGCCTCAGGGTCAAACATACCCTGCTGATAGGCAGGCTGAACAGGCTGAACAACTGGAGGAACAGGAACATCAAACTCAGGCTCAACAGGCTCCTCGTCCTGTAACTCTCTCTGCCTACGGTGACCTGCCGCTCCTCGAGGTCTACCTCTGCCACGACCTCTACGTCTAACTGGCGGCTCAGGAGGTAAAACCTCATCCTGAAAAGACTCATCATCCTCGGCCTCAACGACCGGTGGAGCGACACGCGCTCGCCTCCTCATACTGAAAAGACAAACGGAAAGATTCAGACAAAACAGACAACGGAGGAATAACGCTGAAAACTACAGCAAGGAATACTCATCAAGACATACTCGAACCTAATACACTGCAGTAGTCCAACAGAAAACATAACTTTAAAACTAGGGCCACAACTCACAAAACTAAGCCCTGACACAGAACTCCACTCAGATACGAACTTCGCTCTGATACCAACTTTGTCACGACCCAAAACAGGGGCCATGACCGGCGCTAGGGAATGGGAATTCTTTCGAATCCGAAACCCGTAGCAAGCCTAAAAATAAAATAAATATGCAATAATAACAATAAAAATATAATATGCAGCGGAAAATAAAATCATAAATATTACAATATCATCCATATCAACTGGATTCAATTCAAAACTCATCACATCACATATATAATCTCATAAATGTATAATCTTTATACAAATCCAGTTTTACTATAATACATCTCTTTAAAACAAATACTTTAATTCACAACTACTGAAAATCACAACTACTGCAGTGTCTAGATAAAATAAATAAGACTCAAGTATACAATTTACATAAAGAAGCCGGGGCGGAAGAAATCCGGCGTATCGACCTGCTACTGAGGTTTGAGGAAGTTGACTCTCCTGAAAAATAGTCAACGGAGGGGAGTCAGACCTCACTGAGTGAATTACTATAATATATATACATACACTCTAAGTGATAATGCATACAGTCAACAGTATCTGAGTAATATGTATATATACAGGCAAATTCATACAGATGCAGAAAATCATTTTATATATTTGTCTGAAAATCAACTTTTATGAAGGATCACATAGAACCCTAGAATATCGCAACCTCAGAAAATAGTGTTAAGAAACACTCTGGCCATACAGGCTCACTTATTCCAATATATCCACTTAATCCATTTGGACAGTAGACTGGCCCCGAGACACTAAGTTAACCGAGCTCCAGCAGTCTGACTGCCAGTGTGATTGGCCCCGAGACACTTGGTCAACCGAGCTCCAGCAATCACACCCACAAACCACATCTCACATATCAAATAATCATATCAAATCAATATCCACAAATAGTTAGTAATATAGCCTAAAGCTATAGGCGTACCGGTACGTACTCGGTCCTAGTGCTGCCCACTAGGTAGCACGTTCTATTGATATCCTTCATTCTTAAATATAAAACATTCATTCACAAAAATAAATGATGCATGGATATAAATGAAATAGCAATATAAACCATATATATACCGAAAATATACCAAACATAAACCAGGTATATTTTGAGTATATATATGTCAAATAAATCCAATCAAATCATGAATTAAACTAAAAATATATTTAAAAACATTTTAAATATATTTTATTAATAAAACATGTATATAATTTATTATATACCAAAAATATACCAAAAATATACTTGAATATAAATCATGTTATTTATGCATATTTAGTCAAAATAAAACATGCATTTTCTAAATCATGCATCCTAAGCATATATATATAATATAGTAACTCACCTAATGCGCTCCACGAGACAGGTCCGACGGGCCTGGTCCACTAACCCTCGGTCTCGGCGCAACTAAACAAGAAATAATTAATCGACATCAGAATAACCCTAACAGAAATCCTAGAATTAAATCTAGAGTATTCAACACAGAATCGAAAATTAGGGTTCGACTGGATATCACGTTTTACGAGAATTCTATCGAAAATTCGGCAGAACCTCCCCTGTAAAACGGACATCTCTCTACTCAAAAGAGTAGAGCCGACCCTGCAAAGAAACACACTTCGAAAAACGAGCTCAACACAATCAAAATCCCACGGTCGGACTCCAAACTACAGTCCACCGACCGGGGTCCACAAACACCGAATATATATTCAAATATACCAAAAATATCCTTAAATCATAAAAATACATTTTATAGGTAGAAATTACATAATAAATCTTGAAACACTGTAAAAATCGATTAAAACTCATTTTATTAGAAAAACCGTATATTATATATATAATTGAAAATAATTCCCGGAAAATAGTTTTAATTAGTTAAAAATACCAAATATTTTGTAGAAATCATTTTTATACCTTAAATAAATATTAAAACCAATTAAATTACATTTTTAGACAATTTAGGGTAAAATTACCAAAATACCCCTATATATATATATATACCTAAATTACTTCAAAAATTCACCAAAAATCATACAATTATCCAAAATTAATTTTCTCAACATATTTATCAATAATATCAATAATTAAACTCAATTAACCAATTAAATTCAATTTAAAACACAATTAACTTAATTTTACAAAATCACATAAACTTCAATAATTAAAAATAAATACTTAGAAATTCATAAAAATTCCAAATAAATTTCTATAATTCATTTCAAAACCTAATTCAACCATAAACTCCAATTTCATAATTTAAATAATTAATTTCCGAAAATTAGAAAATAATATTAAAATATTCAAAAATACCCAAAAATCCAAACAACCTCCAAAAATTCTGTAAAATTTCATACATGAAGATTAAGCTACCAGGAACAACATTTGTGAAGGAATTTTCCATGAATCATCCAAATCGAAGCTCAAAAAAATCGAAAACCCAAAGAGGCCGAAATTTTCAAATCGAAACCTAAGCAATTCTAGACCATTTTAGCTCAAACCAAAGCTAGAATAACACTCACCGGAGCTCAAGGAGAAGAAAGAGACCGGCGGTGTCGAAAACGGTGGCCGGAGGAGGGAGAAACGGCGGTGAGGAAATGGTGGTCGGCGTCGGGCGCGGGAGAGAAAGAAGAAGAAGAAGAAAAAGAAAAAGAAAGAAAAGGAAAGAAAAAGAAAAAGAAAAAAGAAAGAAAAAGGAAAAGAAAAAAAAAGAAAAAAAATAAAATAAATTAAAATAATTAAATATTAATAAATAAATAATAATAAAATAATAAATTTTAATAATTTAATAATAAATAAAATAATCAAATAATAATAAATAAATAATAAAATATTAGGGTAATAATAAACCCTAATTAAATAAATATACACACACAGGCTTTATTTAATAATTTAAAAATATGTATGAGTTCATGCAAACCCGTAAATACATTTAAAATAATTAATAATACATTGTTTACGTGGAAATTTCCCCGAAAATGAAAGTCCCGGGAAAATTTTACGTAAAACACTGTATATAAGACACAGTAATTAAAATAGGTTTAAAATACATATTAACTCATAAAAATATCGTATAATGCATAAAAATTATTGACACTGTATATCCCGGTACAGTGTAAAAATATTTTTAAAAAAACACGGGATATTACATGTTGGATGTGATGGAGTTCGATGTGATCCTTTATATGGATTAATTATCTTAGCACTATACCGTTATGGATTATCGGAGTAAAGAGGTGATTTTTAGAAATCTGGATGAAGAAGAGTTTAAGTTTATGGGTGACAATAGTTTTGCACCTCAGAATCTCATATCCGCTACCACGACTAAGAAGATGCTAAGGAAGGGTTGTCTGGGATACTTGTCACTTGCTAGAGATACTTCAGTGGAGAAGTTGTCTCTTACAGATGTTCCAGTTGCCTATGAGTTTCTTGATGTTTTTTCTGAGGAGTTACTAGGTTTACCACCTCATAGAGAGATTGAGTTCTAAATAGATATGGTTCCAGGTACAACTCCTATCTCGATGTCGCCTTATAGAATGGCTCCTACAGAGTTGAAGGAGTAGTTATAAGATTTGCTAGATAAGGGTTTTATTTAACCTAGTGTTTCTTATTGGGGTGCACCGGTCCTATTTGTGAAGAAGAAGGATAGTACACTGAGACTGTGCATTGATTATAAAGAGCTGAATAAGGTGATAGTGAAGAACAAGTATCCTCTCTTGAGGATAGATTATCTGTTTGATCAACTTTAGGGTGCACAGTTCTTTTTTAAGATTGACTTGAGGTCAGGTTATCATCAGTTGCATATTAGTGAAGCCGATATTCCTAAAATGGCATTTTGCACTCGATATGGCCATTATGAGTTTCTGGTGATGTCAATTGGGTTAACTAATGGACCAGCTGTTTTCATGG
This sequence comes from Mallotus nudiflorus, assembly GCA_947683625.1. NCBI lineage: Eukaryota > Viridiplantae > Streptophyta > Magnoliopsida > Malpighiales > Euphorbiaceae > Mallotus > Mallotus nudiflorus. The sequence goes on from CANTUR010000909.1 coordinate 126,455, forward strand.
ATTTAATGAATATGGTATTCAGACCATATGTGGATCAGTTTGTGGTAGTCTTCATTGATGATATATTGGTGTATTTGAAGAGTATGACAGAGCACATAGATCACTTGAGGACAGTACTATAGATAGTGAGAGAATATTAGATTTATGCTAAATTCTCAAAGTATGATTTCTGGTTGGAGAGTGTTGCATTCCTTGGACATGCAGTGCCTAAAGATGGTATCCAGGTTGATCCACCAAAGATTGAGGCAATATCTGAGTGGCCTAGACTAACGATAGTCACAGAGATTTAGAGTTTTCTAGGTTTGGCTGGGTGTTATAGGAGATTTATATAGGATTTCTCTAGAATTACTACTCATATAACTTGTCTAACTTAGAAGAATGTGAAGTTTGTGTGGTCAGATGCTTATGAGGATAATTTTTAGTTACTAAAGGAGAAGTTGACCACAGCTCTAGTTTTGGCTTTGCCTAATGGAGTAGATAAGTTCACTATGTATTGTGATACCTCCAAAGTCGGCCTAGGTTGTATATCGATGCATAATGGTAGGGTGATAGCTTATGCTTCCAGGCAATTAAAGAAGCATAAATACAATTATCCTACTCATGACCTAGAGATGGTTATAGTGATCTTTGCTCTTAAGATTTAGAGACATTATTTGTACAGGGTGACTTGTGAGATTTTCATAGATCATAAGAGCTTTAAGTACATTTCCCAACAGAGAGATCTAAACTTAAGGCAGAGGAGATGCTTGGAACTCCTAAAGGATTATGACTGTGATATTCTTTATCATCCATGCAAGGCTAATGTGGTAGCAGATGCCTTGAGTAGGAAGTCCTCATGTAGTCTTGCTCATATTAGTGTGGAGAGGAGACCTTTAATCCAAGAGTTGCATGAGTTAGTGGATCAAGGTTTGATGATAAAGATAAGTAGGTCAAGAGGATTGCTAGCTCAGTCCAGAGTTAGATAAGTGTTGAGAGAAAGGATTAAGGCAGCTTAGAGCCGAGATCCTATTCTAGTTGAACTTGAGGAGAATGTTCATGTAAGGAAGTTCATTGACTTTAGACTAGACGATGAATGTGTTTTGTGGATTAATGGTAGATTATGCATTCCTGATGTGGATAACTTAAGAGAGGAGATCCTTGAGGAAGTGCATTCTATAGCCTACAGCGTACATCCAGGTGTTACTAAGATGTACCATAATATCTGAGATTTGTACTAGTAGGATGAATTGAAGAAGAATGTAGCTAATTATATCTCTAAGTGCTTGACATGTTAGTAGGTGAAAGCTGAACATCAGAAGCCTTCTGGGAAGCTTTAGCCTCTTCCTATTCCTGAGTGGAAATAGGAGAGAATTACTATGAATTTTATGATTGGGTTACCTCATTCTAAGAATGGATGCGATTCCATCTGCATGATTATAGATTGGTTAACCAAATTAGCTCACTTTTTACCAGTTAAAGCCACTTATTCTATAGCTAAGTTGGTTAAGCTGTATGTTAAGCATATTGTGTGCCTTTATGGAGTGCCTGTTTCCATTGTATCTGATAGAGGTTTAATGTTTACCTCTTAATTTTGGTAGAAGTTGTAGAAGCAATGGGTACCAGGCTTGATTTTAGTACTACATTTCACCCTCAAATAGATGGTCAATCTAACAGGATGATCGAAACACTTGAAGTATGTTGAGGATATGTTTATTGGATATTGGACGTAGCTGGGATGATCATTTGCCGCTTGTAGAGTTTGCATACAATAACAGCTACCATAGCAGTATTGGGATGGCACCGTATGAAGCTCTATATGGAAGGAAGTGTAAATCCCCTTTGTGTTAGGATGAGACTGGAGAGACAGTGTTAATTGGACCTGAGATGGTTAATGTAATACCCTATATTTTATTTTAATAAAAGTGATTTCAGAATTTGTATTATTATTTAAATGACATTGTTTATTTTTGTTGTTGTTGTTGTTATTATTATTATTATTATTATTATTATTATTATTATTATTATTATTATTATTATTATTATTATATCTGAATATAAGTGATAATGTGTCATTTTCAGCCCATTTCTTCCCCTTCTTCTTGCTGTCCTGCATGCTTCCTTTCCTTTTCCAATTTCTATCCAATTCTTTCCCCTGCTACTCTCTTCTTCCCGCCAGCAGTCAGCCATTTCTCCCATCAACTTACTTTTTCTTCCTCTTGTTGTCTGAACTGAAGCCATCTCCCTGCTCTTCCTCCTTCCGTGCGCCAACAGCAGCAACACGTGCAGAGACAGCAATAGTAGTATGTCCAGCAATGTGCAATAGCAGCAAGTTTAGCAGTATGGAACGACAGTAAGATCAACAGCCAAAACAGCCACAGCAGGCACCTCTAGCCCTCTTGTTGTGACACCCAGCCACACCACCGCTACAACCTACAGTCATTGGGAGTATCAGCAGCTCAGGCTTGCAGTGGCAACCCCTCCCCTATCCTGAGTTGAGTTTGAAGTAAGTTAGTGGGTTAGTAATTAGTTAGCTTTAGGTTAGTTTTAGTTATATTTAGTTGTTTGTTAGTTGATTTTGGTTAGTTTTAGGTTGATTTGTGATTTTTGTTAATTATGAGTTATTTGTTTGATTTTTTGCAGAATTTATTTTAATTATTTGGGTAATTCTTGGTTGATATATATATATATATATATATATATATATATATATATATATATATATATATATATATATATATTAGTTGATCAAAGTTATTGGAGTTAATTTTGGTTAAGAGTATACAAAAATTAATTTAGATTAATTAAATTGATTTTTATTGGAATTTGTTTTGTATATTAATTATTTTTTTGGTTGATTTTTAGGGTTAATTAGTGTTAGTATATTATGTTAGTAATTTTAGTAGTGATAAAATAATTTTGATAATGTATTTAATTTTTTTTAGAAATTATGTTTATTATGTAAATTTTGAAATAATAGGTAAATGATGTGTTTTTGTTGATATTATAATTAAATACTATGTTCTAGATAATTTTGAGATAAAATGTGGTATTAAAATAATTTTTATAAATTATTTATTATTTTTAGTTAATTGATACTAACTATTTTTGAAAATTTATACAAAATTAAATTATTTATTGTTTTGTGGTTTGAATGAGTTTTTAATTAATATTATAGTATATTTAAACTAGTTGGGCAATTATAGTTTGAATTTGATTATTTTATGTTGAATATTTGGAAAGTTGGATTGTTATTAATATTATATTATTATTTGAAATTTTATTAAATTATGGTGGAAAATAATTTTATTTAGTGTTTTAAAAATTAAATAAAAATATATTGTGATTTATTATTAATTTTTATTATATTTGGTGATTTACTAAATTAATATTTAGTATTTGCTTATTTGTATTTTTGGTGAACCTCAGTTGGGAATTATGTAGATTGGGGTCCTAACCTGAGGTGTTATGCCACTGTGAATTTTGAAGTGTGTTTATTTTCAGGATTGACTCTACTTCGGTAGAGGGATGTCCGTTTTACAGAGAAAACTCTGTCCAATTTTCAGTAGATTTCTCATAAAATGTGACACCGGGTCAATCTTAAAATTTTTATTCTGAGTTTGAATCGAGTCTTCCTTAGAAACTCTAGAAGTTCAGTTTCTATTTTCTAATTGTCATTTCCTTTTGGTGTCTTTTAGCTACCCCTCCTGTCGCATCTACCAGTCGAGGTCGGACACGACGCGCTAGAGGAGCACCTTTATCTTGTAAGTTAATATTTGATATGAGTGTCGGGTTTTTAAATTAAAACGTATTAAATTCTGATGAATTTAATTTTATGAGATTCTAGACAGTATTCTTCATATGATATTGTATGATTTAATTTACAGTTGATTTAATTTAGTGTTATTTATTGTAATTTTCCTTATTTTATTTATTTTCAATTATTTTAAATAAACCACAGTAGAACGGGCTACATGATGGGTTTCATCAGGACCGTGTGCGCATCGATAAAATATGTGATTATTTAATTATATTACTGGGGCCGATGGTCTGGTGATGCTTTGCTCTCGGACACCACCAGTAGTATAATATTTGCTTATTTAATAAATACTGGGGCCGAAAGTCTGGCGACGCTTTGCTCTCAGACACTGCTAGTATAATTTTAATTTATATTTATTAAATCACTGGGGCCAATGGTTTGGTGATGCTTTGCTCTCGGACACCGCTAGTGATATTGGATTAAGAGATATGACTGCGGCTGTGTGTCTTAGTGATGCCTTGCTCTCGGGATCAGATGCTTCAGCGACAGACTCAGGAGATGTCAGATGTTAATGCAGCCTTATTATACTCTAGAGTGGGGCAAGTTCACTTTAATGGTACTGGGGATGCATTGGATTTCATTAATATCATCGAGTCCAGGACCAGATCTAGGTATTTCGACTACTAGAGGATTATGATTGTGGAGCTGTCAGTCTCAGCAGCAGCTTAGGACTGATTTATGCAGTCCATTCAGCCTTTCATGACGACAATGATATGGTTAGGATTTAAGGAGCAGTTCATGAGATTCTTTTATCCTTCATCTATGCAAGAGAACTACAGATGGCAGCTGCTTAACATTGATAGGAGAGATCGATCAGTGGAGGACTATACTCGGGAGTTCTACAGACTAATGAGGCATGCTGAGGATATGAGACAGGATATTGCTAGTGTAGTAGAGCTATGAGTGACAGGATTAGGCACAGCCTATATTGGTATTCCACTAGAGGGTCATAGTCTCGAGAGTGTGGCAGAGGAGGTGAGATAACTGGAGTGCAGACACATCAGGCACGACATCATACCTGACCCATATGATAGTGGCACTTTCAGATCTATCTAGAGGGTGCATCAGCTAGTATTTCAGATAGGCAGCTCGAGTTCTTAGTCAGCAGGCCCTTCTTAGCAGAGCAGACAGTTTAGGGCACATCGGACTGGTAGGCACTGCCTTACTCAGGATCGCAAGAGCAGTAGAGCCACTAGATTTGGTAGTAGCGCTAGAAGTAGTAGTGGGCAGAGCTCTGAGCATGGCAGTTCTGGGTCTGGAGCTAGTGCGTGTGCCATTTGTGGTTGAGTGCATTAGGGTCCTTATCACTTGATGCCAGGAGTATGTTTTACATGTGGTCAGTTTGGACATTTCGCTAGAGCTTGTCTGAACTATGGATTTCAGACATCTTTTGCTTAGGGATCTACACCTACTATTATTTAGCCATTACAGTAGGTGCCTCAGCAGTATCAGGCACCCATGTACTCTCAGCAACAACCGATGCAGTATGCGAGCCAACAGGGCCGAGGTAGGGGATAGACTCAGCCATTCACCTCACAGCAGCTAGGATGTGGTCAGGCTAGAGTCTTCACTTTGACTCCTCAGGATGCGTAGGCATCTAATACTGTGGTAGCAGGTATTATTCCAGTCTGTTGCTCTGAGGCTAGAGAATTATTTGATTCGGGTGCTACATGTTCATTTGTATCTCCTTTGTTTGCTTTAAGAGTGGCTTGTCTGCCTTCCAAGATGAGTTTTCCTCTATTTGTTTCGACTCCGCTTAGTGATGAGTTGGAGACAGACATTTTATTTCCATCTTGTCCCATGTTAGTAGAGGGTAGAGAATTATCGGCAGACTTGGTCCTTTTGGATGTGATCGAGTTTGATATGATTCTTGGAATGGATTGGTTGTCCTAATATTATGCTTCTGTGGATTGTCGAGCAAAGAAAGTAATTTTTAGAATTCTTGGTGATGAGGAATTCAGATTCAGAAGTACTGAGAGTTCCATGTTCTGTATTCTTATTCCTGCCATTACAGCTAGGAAGATGCTCAGTAAAGGATGTCAAGGCTATCTAGCTATAGTTCGAGATGTTCAAGCAGAAATGGGATCAGTGGAGAGGGTACCAGTAGTATGTGAATTTGCAGATGTTTTTCCATAGGAGTTATCTGGATTACCATCGGATAGAGAGATAGAATTCTGTATTGATGTTGTCCCAGGTACAGATCCTATCTCTATGCCACCTTATAGGATGGCACCTGTAGAGCTAAAGGAGTTAAAAGAGCAATTGCAGGAATTATTAGATAAGGGGTTCATTAGGCCTCATACATCTTTTTGGGGTGCTCCGGTTCTCTTTGTAAAGAAGAAGGATGGTAGTCTTCGACTCTGTATTGACTATAGATAGCTGAATAAGGTTACCATTAAGAACAAGTATCCACTCCCAGGATTGATGATTTGTTTGATCAGTTATAAGGAGCTCAACATTTCTCTAAGACTGACTTAAGATCTGGGTATCATCAGCTGAGGATTAGAAGGAAGGATGTACCTAAGTCAGCATTTTAGACTAGATATGGCCACTACGAGTTCTTAGTGATGTCCTTTGGGTCAACTAATGCCCTAGCAGCCTTTATGGACTTGATGAATAGGGTGTTTAGGCCATACTTAGACTGATTTATGATTGTGTTAATTGATGATATTCTAGCCTATTCAAAGAATAGGGCAGAGCATGCAATGCTTCTGAGATTAGTGCCGCAGACTTTGAGAGAGCACCAGTTGTATGCTAAGTTTTTGAAATGTGAGTTCTGGTTAGACTAAGTGGCATTCTTAGGCCATGTGGTGTCTAAAGATGGCATTTAGGTAGATCCCATGAAGATAGAGGCAATTACTGAATGGCCAAGACCTATAACAGTTACTGAAGTGAGAAGTTTTTCTAGGTTTAGTAGGCTATTATAGGAGATTTATGAAGGATTTTTCTAAGATTTCTGCGCCTTTGACTAGACTAACCTAGAAGAATGTTAGATTTGTATGGACTAATAGATGTGAGGAGCATTTGCAGTTGCTTAAGAATTTATTAACTTCAGCTCCAGTACTAAAATTACCTTCTGGTGATAATGGACACACGGTGTATTGTGACACTTCTCGTGTAGGTTTAGGATGTGTGCTAATGTAGAATGGCAGAGTGGTTGCTTATGCTTCAAGGCAGTTGAAGAAGAATGAGCAAAATTATCCCACTCACGATCTAGAAATGGCAGCAGTTGTATTCACACTGAAGATTTAGAGGCATTATCTGTATGGTGTCACTTGTGAGATCTACACATACCACAAGAGCTTAAAGTATATCTTTGAGCAGAGGGATTTGAACTTAAGGCGAAGAAGATGGATGGAACTTCTAAAAGACTACAATTGTTCGATTCTTTACCATCCAGGCAAGGCGAATGTAGTAGCTGATGCGTTGAGTAGAAAATCAACAGGTAGTCTTGCCCATATTAGTACTGAGAGGAGATTGATTATTCAGGAGTTGCATGAGCTGATTGATCAAGGTTTGCAGTGAAAAGTGACTAAGAAGTGCCTTTTAGCTCAGTTCAGAGTACGATCTGTGTACTTGGATAGAGTTAAGGCAGCTCAAAGAAGGGACCCACAATTACAGTGAATTATGTTTGAGCTGCAACAGGGTCAATCCAGAGAGTTTATGATTGACAGTGAGGGAGTTCTATGGTTGGGTACTCAGTTGTGTGTGCCAGATGTTGATGATCTGAGGAAAGAGATCTTAGAAGAGGCACATTTTTCTACTTATAGTATTCATCCAGGTTCTACCAAGATGTATCATAATTTGAAGGATACATATTGGTGGAATGGAATGAAGAAGGATATTACAAAATTTGTATCCAAGTGTCTCACATGTTAGTAGGTGAAATTAGAGCATCAGAGGCCCTCAGGATTGTTACAGCCCATACCTATCCTAGAGTGGAAGTGGGATATGATTGCTATGGATTTTATGACTGGTTTGCCTTGGACAATTGGTGGGTTTGATGCTATTTAGGTGATCATTGGCAGGTTAACTAAGTCAGCTCACTTTCTGCCAGTTAAGAAGATATACTCCACTAGCAGGTTGGCACGGTTGTATGTCAACAGAATTGTTTGTCTTCATGGAGTTCTAGTAAGTATAATATATGACAAAGGAGCCACTATTACATCAGTTTTATGGCAAGAGTTGCATAAGGCATTGGGTACCAGACTTGACTTCAGCATAACATTCCATCCTTAGACTGATGATCAGTTTGAGAGGACCATTTAGACTTTAGAGGATATGCTTCGGATGTGCGTGATGGACTTTGGAGGTTAATGGGATAATTATTTGCCACTGATTGAATTCTCATATAACAACAATTATCATGCAAGTATTGAGATGGCTCAGTATAAAGCGCTGTATGGTAAGAAGTGCATATCACCTTTGTGTTAGGAAATTGGTGAGAGACAGCTCACAGGTCTAGAGTTAGTGCAGATTACTTCTGAAAAAGTTCCTATCATTCAGAAGAGGTTGAGGACAGCATACAGCAGGCAGAAGAGTTATGCTGATACAAAAAGGAAGGATGTTTCCTTTCTAGTTGGAGATATGGTGTTTCTGAAGGAATCTCCAATAAAGGGAGTTATAAGGTTCGGTAAGAAGGGTAAGTTGGCTTTGAGATACATTGGACCTTTCGTGATATGGTCACAAGTTGGGGAAGTGGCCTATAGACTAGTGTTGCCACCTGAGTTATCTCAAATCCACCCAGTGTTCCATATATTGAGGAAGTATATTCCTGATCCTTCTCATGTACTTTAGCCTCAATCAGTGGAGCTCAGTGAAGATCTATCTTATGAGGAGTATCCAGTAGCGATTATGGATTGCCAGGTTTGCCAGGTTCGCTCTCGGGAGATTTTGATAGTGAAAGTGCTTTGGAGTAAGTGTACAGCAAAAGATTATATGTGGGAGACAGAATTTGAAATGCAAGCAGTCTATCCTTATCTTTTTCATCCTTAGACTTTATAATTCCTAACTTTTCTATGAAATTCAAGGATGAATTTCTATAGGGGGGAGACTGTAATACCCTATATTTTTTTTAATAAAAGTGATTTCCGAATTTGTTTTATTATTTAAATGACATTGCTTATTTTTGTTGTTGTTGTTATTATTATTATTATTATATTTGAATATAAGTGATAATGTGTCATTTTCAGCCCATTTCTTCCCCTTCTTCTTGCTATCTCGCATGCTCCCTTTCCTTTTCCAATTTCTGTCCAATTCTTTTCCCTGCTACTCTCTTCCTCCCGCCAGCAGTCAGCCATTTCTCCTATCATCTTGCTTTTTCTTCCTCTTGCTGTCTAAACTCAAGCCATCTCCTTACTCTTCCTCCTTTCGTGCGCCAATAGCAGCAACACGTGCAGAGACAACAGCAGCAGCAGGAGGTCCAGCAATGTGCAGCAGCAGCAAGTTTAGCAGTGTGGAACGGTAGTAAGATCAGCAGCAGAAACAGCCATAGCAGGCACCTCTAGCCCTCCTGTTGTGACACCCAGCCACACCACCGCCACAACCTACTGTCACTGAGAGTATCAGCAGCTCAGGCTTGCAGTGGCAGCCCCTCCCCTGTCCTGAGTTGAGTTTGAAGTAAGTTAGTGAGTTAGTAATCAATTAGCTTTAGGTTAGTTTTAGTTGTTTGTTAATTGATTTTGGTTAGTTTTAGGTTGATTTATGATTTTTGTTAATTATGAGTTATTTGTTTGATTTTTTGCAGAATTTATTTTAATTATTTGGGTAATTCTTGGTTGATCTATATATATATATATATATATATATATAGTTGATCAAAGTTATTGGAGTTAATTTTGCTTAAGAGTACATAAAAATTAATTTAGATTAATTAAATTGATTTTTTATGAATTTTTTTGTATATTTATTTAGGTATTTTAAGTTTTATGTATATTTTGTTAATGTGGTTAATTAATTAATTTTTTGGTTGATTTTTGGGGTTAATTAGTGTTAGTATATTATGTTAGTAATTTTAGTAGTGATAAAATAATTTTGATAATGTATTTAAATTTTTTTAGAAATTATGTTTATTATGTAAATTTTGAAATAATAGGTAAATGGTGTGTTTTTGTTGATATTATAATTAAATACTATGTTTTAGATAATTTTGAGATAAAATGTGGTATTAAAATAATTTTTATAAATTATTTATTATTTTTAGTTAATTAATACTAACTATTTTTGAAAATTTATACAAATTTAAATTATTTATTGTTTTCTGGTTTGAATGAGTTTTTAATTAATATTATAGTATATTTAAACTAGTTGGGCAATTATAGTTTAAATTTGACTATTTTATGTTGAATATTTAGAGAGTTGGACTGTTATTAATATTATATTATTATTTGAAATTTTATTAAATTATGGTGGAAAATAATTTTATTTAGTGTTTTAAAAATTAAATAAATTATATTATGATTTATTATTAATGTTTATTATATTTGGTGATTTACTAAATTAATATTTAGTATTTGCTTATTTGTATTTTTGGTGAACCTCGGTTGGGAATTATGTAGTTTGGGGTCCTAACCCGAGGTATTGTGCCGCTGTGAATTTTGAAGTGTGTTTATTTCCAGGATTGACTCTACTTCAGTAGAGGGATGTCCGTTTTACAGAGAAAACTCTATCCAATTTTCGGTAGATTTCTCATAAAATGTGACACCAGGTCAATCCTAAAATTTTTATTCTGAGTTCGAATTGAGTCTTCCTTAGAAACTCTAGAAGTTAGGTTTCTATTTTTTGATTGTCATTTCCTTTTTTTTGTCTTTTAGCTGCCCCTCCAGTCGCGTCTACCAATCGAGGTCGGACATGACGTGCCAGAGGAGCACCTTTATCTTGTAAGTTAATATTTGATTTGAGTGTCGGGTTTTTAAATTAAAACATATTAAATTTTGATGAATTTAATTTTATGAGATTCTAGACAACATTCTTCATATGATATTGTATGATTTAATTTATAGTTGATTTAATTTATTGTTATTTCTTGTAATTTTCCTTATTTTATTTATTTTCAATTATTTCAAATAAATTACGGTAGAACGGGCTACCTGATGGGTTTCATCAGGACCGTGTGCGCACCGGTAAAATATGTGATTATTTAATTATATTACTGGGGCCGATGGTTTGGTGATGCTTTGCTCTCGGACACCGCTAGTAGTATAATATTTACTTATTTAATAAATATTGGGGCCGAAGGTCTAGTGATGCTTTGCTCTCGGACACCGCTAATATAATTTTAATTTCTATTTATTAAATCACTAGGGCTGATGGTCTGGTGATGTTTTGCTCTCAGACACTGCCAGTGATATTGGATTAAGAGATATGACTGCGGCTGTGTATTCTGGTGATGCCTTGCTCTCGAGATCCGGCAGTCTTGGATATAAGTGAGTCATATGACTATTAAAAATTTATGAATAGGGTTCTACAAATTTTTATGCGGAAACATTTTAAAAAGACATTTAAATATTTATTTCTTCTCTTTTAAAAAAAATGGATTATTTATATGTATATCTAATGGTTGAATAAAATTTAATTATATTATATTTCTATAAAAATTTATTTTTAATGAGATTTTCAAACCACATTCATTTCTTTATTAACTTACTCAGTGAGGTCTGACTCCCCTTAGTTTAATTTTTTTCAGGAGTTTGGGAGTTTTCTGTTAGGCCTACTTCTCTTCGCCGTGTAGCTTCGTCACTGGCTATTCTACATAGGCCTATTTAGCTGTGTTGTATTTACTTTCGCATACCGCAGTAGAGAAAATTGTACAAGTGCATACTTTATTTGGGATTTCATGTATTTATAATTTATGTACCAAGATACTATTTGTATAACTGGTGTTTATTTATTTTATTCTATACACTGATATTATGGTTTAAATTATATTGAGAAAAATTAGTTTGATAATGTGCATTGTGTTTTTATTATTTATTATAAGGTTTCAAAGTTAAATATTCCACGATTTTCTTTTAAGGCTTACTATGGGTTTCGATAGCTTTATACTTTTCCATTCCCTAGGGCCGGTCATGTGCCCCTGGGTTCGAGTCGTGACAGTTTAGGATGCCACTTTAAAGGTTGTTGTGATCAAAAGGAGATTAGGGACCACAACGAGCATATAGAAGAGCTATGCGGATCCGAGATGCAGAGATGTGGCGTTTCAGGTTAGAGACTATGTGTTTCTGAAGGTGTCTCTGATGAAGGGTGTGATGAGGTTTGGCAAGAAGGGGAAATTAGCACTGAGATATATTAGACTGTTCGAGATTCTTAAGAGAGTGGGCATGGTTGTATATCGGTTGGCTTTACCTCTGAATCTATCTCAAGTGCATCCAGTGTTCCATTTCTATTTGCTGAGGAAGTATATTTTAGACCCTTCGCATGTGTTGTATCCTAAGAGTGTGGAAGTGAATGAAGACCTAATGTATGAGGAGGAGCCAGTCACGATAGTGGACTATCTAGTTCGTCAGTTGTGTTCGAAGTGGATCCCGATGGTCAAGGTGTCGTGGCGGAGCAATAACGTGGAGGAGCTCACTTAGGAGATAAAAGCCGAGATGCAGGTGGCCTACCCTTATCTCTTTCCCCGACGAATTTATATATTCTGTTCTTTTATTTGAAATTGGAGGATAAATTTTTGTAAAAGGGGAAGATTGTAATGACCATTTATTTTAAATTATTAAAATATATTTTGAGATATGCAGTTTTAATAATATTTTAAATTTTATTTATTTATTACCATTATTTATGAATAGTATTTATTTATTTTACATTAAATATTTTATTATGTGTAAAGAATTATTTTTGAAGTTATTATTATTATTATTATTATTATTATTTGTTATTGTTGTTATTATTATTATTATTTGTTATTGTTGTTATTATTATTATTATTTGTTATTGTTGTTATTATCATTATTATAATGTGCATGTGTGTGCATGTGTTATGTATATATATATGTGTGTGTGATTAAGTTTATATATACATACATACATATATATATATATATATATATATATATATATATATATATATATATATATATATATATATATATATATATATATATATATATATATATAAGGGAGAGAAGCTTAAAATCAAGTCAACTCCTTTTTTTTTCCCCACCTTTTTTCTTCTTCTTCTTCTTCTTTTCTCCCTTGCTTTTGCCATTGCTGAGACCTAGCCACTGTCCGAGCTTCACCAGTGCCACCAGCCACCAGCCATCATTGAACCACCACCCAAGCTCGCCACCACCTCTTCTCTTCCTTCCGCCGTCGCTAGATGCCTCGAACTTACCAGAATCTGTGAGAAGCCGAGAGTTGCTACAGTGTCGCCGATGAGAATTCGATCATTTCAACTTACATTTTTGGGTTCATTTGACTCCTCTCGACATGTACTTCTCGATTCTCAACTTTTTGACGTTCGGTTAGTTAGATATCTCTAAGTTTTAGTTTATGCCTGTTTGGGTTTTTATTTTTTTTAAGCTTGAGTTTGAATGTTTCTTGATTATTTCTTTTGTAAATGTTGATATATACATCTTAAGCTACTCAAATATATTTTTAGTTTATTTTTCTAAATTTATTTTATTTATGTATAATTATTGTATTTTTTATAATTAAAATGAATTTTTATTAATTTTGTGTTTTATATGTTTATTATGGAAAATTAGGTTAATTAGTATCATTAATTTAGACTATTAATTTTAGAAGTGAGAAAATTAATTTTAACTAATTTTTGGAAAATATTTCGTATTATGTAATTTTTGGATTTATGGGTAAATTATGTATTTTTATTGAAATTCTAGTTAAATTATATGTTTTAAATAATTTTGGAATAATAAATGGTATTAAAATAATTTTATGAATTATTATTCTTTTTAACTAATTAATAATAATTTCCAGAAATATATTCAAATAATAGTTTTATTTATTATTTTTGTGAATAAATGAGTTTTTAACTATTTTTATTACATATTTAAACAATTTAGGTAATTTATTTATAAATTTTAATATCTGACGTTGAGTATTTGAAAAATGGGTTTTTATTAATATTATATAATTTATTTGAGATTTTATTTAGTTAATGTGAAAATATTATATTTCATGTTTTTGTTATTTAAATAAATTGTATTTTGGTATTTTATTGATTTTATGGAGTTTTGTTGATTTTAATATTTAATATTTTAATTTTTTATTAATGTTAATTGTGATTCTCGGTTAGGAGTTGTGTAGTTCAGGGTCTCAACCTTAGAAGTTGTGCAGTTGTGTATTTTAGAACTGTGTTTGCTTGCAGGATCGGCTTTACTTTTAGTAGAGAGACGTTCATTTTATAGAGGAGGCTCTGCCGATTTTTCGGTAGCATTCTCGTATAATGTGACAGCGGGTCGATCCTGAATTTTTATTTTAATTGAGTCGTTTCTTAGATGGAGTCTTTCTTTAAAATTTCTAGAAGTATGTAGTTAGAAATTATTCTATTATTATTATTTTTTTTTCTATAATTGCACCGAGACTGAGACCTACAGGACCAGGCCAGTCGGGTTTGTTTAGAGGAATGCAAAATTGTGAGTTATTATTTTATACATGCATTGCATATAGGATGTATGAATACGAGCTTTCATACTTCCATAATGTATTTTAACAAAAATTGTTTTATTAAATGATTAAGTATATTTTTGGTATACTTTTAGTATATTTTGATATATTTCGATAAATATGAATGTATATGTTTGATATATTTTTAATATATACTTGATATGTTTTTGCTATATTCATGATTTATTTTGGTATATACATGGCATATATATTTGGAATATTGTTAGTACATATTCGGTATATTTCTGGTATACAATTAGTATATTTCTATTATATGCTTGGTATATATTTAGGATATAAATGGTATATTCTTCTACAATGATGCCATTATATTTTAATTGTGCATTTTATTATTTTCCATAAATATATGATTTTATTTGAAGGATAGCAATAAAACGTGCAGCCTAGTGGGTTACGCTAGGACTGTTGTGCAACAGTATAGTAGAATTAGATTGAACATTTGATATTTGTTTATTGAGATGTTGGTTATTGCAAAGGATGGCTGTGGATCCTTGGTTTACCTAGTGTACTCGAGCCCAGTCATGCCGATAGTGAAATTACGATTCCTCAATTGACCTAGTGTACTTGGGGCTAGTTTACTACTTTGAGTTGGGTAAATGAATGCTTAGAGTTTTGGATAAGCTAGTTGGCTATTTATTTTGTGATCAAGGTTGTGGGCTATTGAGGGTTTTGCTTCGATCCTTCATCCAAAAATATTGTTATGCATTTGTTATTATTATCAAAAGTGGATTTCAGCATTTGTATGATTGCATGTATATATATATATATATATATATATATATATATATATATATATATAACACACACACACATATATATACATTATACTGATGCTTGATTGTATATGACTTAGATTACATGTATATATAATATAATAATTCACTCAATGAGGTATGATCCCCCTCAATTTTTTTAGCAAATTCTTCTTCTTTAAACCTTAGTAGTAAACCTCTTTGCTGGTATTCTTTAGCCCCAGCTAGATTATGTAAATTTATTATCTGAACTCTTATTGTATTCTAGAAACTGCAGTAGTAGTGTTATTGTAGTAGTTGTGTTGTTTTATTAGGGAGTTGTATTTAAATCTTATATGACATATTTTTATGAAATGATCTAAGATTTATTTTCATATTAAAGTTTTAATTCTTGTTATTTATTTATTGTATGTGTTTTTATTTTTAAGATTTGCTACGAGTTCTGGATTTGAAAGAATTCTCATTTCCTAGCACCGGTCACAACTCCCTAGTTTGGGTAGTGACACTTTATATATATATATATATATATAGTTCATACAAATGTTGAAATCCATTTTTATATAATAATAGATGTAGAAAAAAAATATTTATTTTAGGTGAAAGATTGGATTAGAACCCTAAAATAGTCCACAATCTCGATCACTGAACCTCACTAGCTAACAGGCTCACTTAATTCAAAATTATTTCTCTTTTCCATTTTCAGACTATAGACTGGCCCAAAGACACTGTCACGACCCAAACTAGGAGTCATGACCGGCGCTAAGGAATGAGAATTCTTTCAAATCCGGAACTCGTAGCAAGCCTTAAAAGAATAAAAACATGCAATAAATAAATAAAAAGTACGACATAATTAAAATTTTTCGAATCAATATATAAAAATGGATAATCAATATCTTTTCATAAATAAATATATATTCATACAGTGTTAAAATACAATTCTCAAAGTATAAAGTATCAAACAAAATAATACTCTTCTTATACAATAACACTACTACTACAGTTTCCAGAATATAAATCAGAGTTCAAAAATATAACATTTACATAAATAGCAAAGAACTCTACTACTAAGGTCTGACAATATAGGATCTCCTGAAAAAAAAATAATTGAGGGGGGTCAGACCTCACTGAGTAAATTATTATACTATATATACATGCAGTCTAACCATGCCTAGTCAAGCATTCTTATATATATATATATATATATATATATATATATATATATATATATATATATATATATATATATATATATATATATATATATATATATATATATATACACGCATTTCACACAAATGTCAACTCTACTTTAATAAATGTAATAAATGCAGAATATAGTTATTTTAATACATGAAGGATCAAATAGAACCCTATTGATCGCAACCTCAATCAACCATATCATCACTCTAGCTATAAAGTCTCACTTATATCCAAATAGATCACTTATTCCATTTTGGACAATAGACTGACCCTGAAACATTAAGTCAACCGAGCATCAGTAGTTTGACTATTAGTGTGATTGGCCTTGAGACACTTGGTTAATCGAGCTCCAGCAATCATATCATCATTCATATTACATCTCAATCAAATCAATCAAGTCATGATCCATAAATAAGTTAGTAATTTAACCCTACGATCTATCGTACCGGTATGTACTCGGTCTTAGTGCTGCCAACTAGGTAGCACGTTCTATTGATATCCTTCATTTATAATAAAACATACATCCAGAAAAAAAATAATGTAAAATAACATTCATAATAGCAAAACAAACCATATATATACCAAAAATATACTTAAAAACAATTTAAGTATAAATCAATGATATGGCATGCATTTATTTAGGACTATACCTAAAATATACTGAAAATATACCTAAAGTATACTAATCATTTAATAAAACAATTATGAATAAATACACATTTAAAACATATATATATATCTATATATACAAAAATATACTAAAAATAAACCTAATTACCTAGCATGCATATATCAAAAATAAACCCTAGATATACAAAAGATATTGTCAATGTATATAGAAAATATGCACACATATACATCAAAATATACTAAAAATAAACAAAAATTACACCAAATCATATTATAATTTAAATCACTTTTAAAAGAATATAATGAAAATAAAAAAAAAAATCCTAAGTCATGCATCCTATATGCAATACATATATATACAATATAATAACTCACTGATTAGTGCTCCACGAGACGAACTCGACAGGCCTGGTCCGTTAGGCCTCGGTCTGGCCGCAACTAGAAAAATAAAATAACAACAACCATCAGAATAAATTTCTAACTCTATGCTTTTACGATTACTATAAAAAGACTTAATCAAAAATTCAAAACTAGACTCGGACCGGTTGTCATATTTTACGAGAAATCTACCGAAGTTTCGACAGAGTCTCCTCTGTAAAATGAACATCTCCCTACAAAAGTAAGGCCAATCCTGCACAGAAACACACTTCTAAAATCATACAGCGCAACACCTCAGATTGGGATTCCAAACTCCACAAATCCCCAACCGAGGTTTACAAAATACAAACCAACATTATCAAACAGTAAAATAATAAAAATCATAAAAAACCCATAAAAATATTTAAAAGCCTTTATTTTCCAATTAAAACATAAAAGTCTAATTTAAATAATATTTGATAATAAAAATTCATAAATGGAATAAAATCTCCATTTTACAATTAAATTAACATACTTTGTAAATAATATTTAACATCACAAAAATAATAAAATACACATTTAGCCTCAAAATAATAAATACACTAATTATTTTCATAATATTCTAAAATTATCACAATTAACTAATAAAATCTCAAACATTTTATAGTATTAATAAAAATTCAATTTTTACAATTATTCAACATAACATAATAAAAATTCACATTTAATTGCATAAAAAGTTTAATTGTATAGTAAAATTAGTTTAAAACCCATTTTATTTCCAAAATAATATATAATATATTATTTGAAAACAATTATTGAAAAATAGTATTAATTAGTTAAAAATAGTAATTAATTTGTAAAAATCATTTTAATACCATAAATAATTATAAAATCAACTAAAACATAATATTTAACTATAATTAACACAAAATTTCACATTTACCCCTATAATATAAAATATCCAATATACTAAATAATTTCCTCAAAAATTATAAAATCATTAAAATTATTTAATCAACATTTATTATACTAATATCAACCAAAACACATATTTATCCAACAATTTCTATAACAATACATATTTAATCTAATAATTCAAAATACACATAAATTTTATAAAATTCTATAAAAATCATATAAATTGATAAAAATTAATTTTATCAACAATAACATTCTAATATCAACTAAAACACAAAATTAAACTTTAAGTTCAGTCAAAATGCACATTTAATTCAATATTCCAAAATTTACATAAACTAAAAATATTTATAAAAATTATATAATAATCCCAAAAAAAATTAATTTCTCAATATTATAATTACTAATAATATATTCTAACAATAATATAACCAAATTCGCAATTAAAATAATTAATTAATAAAAATTTAATAATTAAATATAAAATAGTCAAAAATTAACCAAAATAACTTAGATAAACTCAAAATTAACCAAATAATCAAAATAAATACTGAATAATTAAATAAATAATATTTAAGTTAACTAAAACTCAAAATAAACCTAAAAACAACCAAAAATAATCACCGAACAACTAACACTCACACACAACTTACCAAGCAAGAAGATCAAGGACAAAAGGATGCTACAAGTGCTGGAGCTACTGCCATGTCCAGTGACAGTAGGTGGTGGTGGTGGCGGAGTTGGGCGTTGCGGTGGAAGGTTGCTGTTGGTGGTGATCTTTGCGCGAGGAGGAAGATGCAGCTGCTGCATCGCGACTTCCATGGCTTCGGACAGCCCTCTCCTATAGTCGTCGGCGTCTAGTGGAAGGTAGATATGTTGGTGGTCGTCCGGTGGTGGGGGTGATGTCCGGCGAAGAGAAGAGAGGCGCAGTAATGGGAGAAAAACCGAACAAAGTAAAGAGGAAGGAGCTACAATTTTTTGTTATATTCCTTATATATATATATATAGTATATATATATATATATATATATATATATTATATATATAGGTGCATGCACAAGTCATACACAAGCACCTAATATAAACAATATATAATTAACAACAATTAAAATTAATATTATGATAATAATTGGATAATAAAAATATTATTCTTAATAATATTAAACAATAAAAATATTGCTAATGATATTAATAATGAAAATAATAACCATTATAATAATAATGAAAAACACAATTGATATTAACAACAATATAAACAATATTTATGAAATAATTTAATAATGCAATAATGTCAATCAATAGGAATAAAACAAATATAATATTAATACTTAAAAAAATAATATTAAAATAACCATGCACTAAATTAACAGTATTAAAATAATAGTATTCGAAAATAATAAATATACACAATGAGATTTAAACGTCTAAAATAATAAGTTCCAAAATAATATATTTACGTAGAAAATTCAGTTAAACATAAAATAATGTTAATAAATCAAAAAATAGTAAAATAATTAAATTTATCTTTTAAATTTTATTAACACTGCATATCTCATTATTTAATAAAATAATTTAAAAACCAGGGTTATTATAAACACTAAGTCAACCGAGCTCTCGTAATCTCTATAATACCCTACATTTTTATTTAACTAAAGTAATTATCGGATTTTGTTAGTAATAAATAAATTTAAATTAGATTACACAAATTTTTAATTATCTAGCTATTTAATTGATATGTATTTATGTTAATTTTATTTTAAGACTTTATTATTATATATAGATATAGGTGGGTTTGTATATATATATATATATATAATGATGAAAAAGAAGAGCACTTACCTCCTAAACTGAAACCTCCAAAACCAGCAGCTCCTCCCCACTTCTGCTCGTCACCATCTCTACCTCTCCTCTCACTGTGCCACCTCCATCATTGCCGGAAAACCTCCATCTACAGCTATCACCGAGCTCTCTGGTTGCTGTTGCTGCTGCTCTGTTTCTTCCTCGCCAGGCAGCATTCCTTCTCCCTCGCACTATAGCCCTATCTCGGTCTGCCTGCCTAGCTTCGCCCCTCTGCCAAATCACTGCCTTCCTGCCTCGCCTGAGTTGTTTCCTTGGTCTGCATTCCGGTGACAGCAAGTTCTTCCTCCCCTTCCCATTTGTTCAGCTTGACAGTGAGTAGCACTCACTTGATCCCTTCTTTCTTCCCTTGATTTTTGATTGTTCTTGGTATATCCTAGGTTAGTTAGGGTTATTTAGTGTTTAATGAGGTTGGTTTTAATTTTTGGTGAATTATTTGATTTTTTTTTCCAAAATTTTATTTGATATTTATTTTGTTTTATTTGATATTTATTTGGATTTAGTTAGTAATCAGGGTGGTTATTGTTAATTATTTTTGGGTGTATTAATTTTATTGAAAATTATAGGAATTATTATGAATTTGGTAAAGTTTTTGAATATTTTAGTAATATTTTGTTTATGTCCAAAATTATTTGTAAAAATTATAAATTTTGATAATTGGTGTTATTATCAAATGTTATTAATTTTAGGATTTAATTTATAATTTTTGTAAATTTTATACTATTTTTATAAATATTTTTAAGTTTATGTCAAATGTAAAGTAATTAGGTTTAATTATATTTTTAGAAGAAATTAGTAGCTATTTATATGTTTTTAGTTATATTACAAAGTTAATGTTGAGAAAAATAATTTTTAGATAATTATATAATTTTTAAGGAATTTTTTTAGGGTCATTCACTATTTTAGACTAATTAACACAATTATTGTTTTCAAATAATACATTAGGTATTATTTTTAGTATTATGTGAAATTTGAATATTTTGGGTACTAAATTATGAACTTGATAGTATATATATTTGTTGTGGAGTTTTGATCATATGAGTAATTAAATTTAGGTTATAATTATACTTTGATAATGAAGTGTAAATTGAGTTATTTAATTTTTGAATAATTGAGATTATATATATACTTTTAGTATATATGTATGTGTAATATGTATTTTTGGGAGAATACATGATTTAATTTCTTGGTGTTTTGTTGGATTGTGATCTCGGTCAGGGCTAGGTGTAGTTCTGGAAGCCCGACTCGAGTGTGAATGTCTGCGGTTATTAGAAGTGTGTTTTCTATGCAGGTTTGGCCCTACCTTTGGTAGAGAGATATCCGTTTTACAGAGGAGACTCTGTCAAAATTTTGGTAGATTTTCTTGTAAAATGTGATATTCATTATGAATTTTTACCGTTAATTAGGCTTTTTCCTGTCTATCGTGTCTTGTCTGGTCTTCCTCGAGTCAGCCTATTATTTCACTATTTTTGTTCATTTTTTATTTCAATTCCATAGGCATGTTTTATAATCGATCTGTTAATTTCTTTTCTAGAGCATATCGGAGCAGAAGCCTTGAGATCGAGGCAGACGTGCGGCCGTCAGCCTTCTCATTCATCTTGTAAGTCGATAGAACGATCTGTGCGTATGTTTATTTAAAGAATGCATGTGCTCATATTTTTAATATTTATTATATGATTTATTTAATGTACTGCTGTTATTTAAGATTTAAAATGCATTTATTTATTTAAAAGTCAATTTTGAGAAATTTTGGTAGAACGGGTTATATGGTGGGCTTCACTAGGACTGTGTGCACATGGTAAAGATTAAGAGGTGGATTCTGAATTATTTATGACTGGTGAATGCTAAACTGGGATGGGTGCCTCGGTGGAAGCCTATGCTCTCGGGGACCTCCAGTGATTGAAAGATAAATAATGGACTAGGATGGGTGCCTCGGTTGATGCCTATGCTCTCGGGGACCGCCAGTGCCATACATTTGGATTAAGTGGATGGCTACGACTTGGTGCCTCGGTCGATGCCTTTGCTCTCGGGGACCGGTAGTCTAGTTGGAATAAGTGGGCCTAGTTGGCCATTTAGATTTTTGGGTTTAGGGTTCTACCGAGATTTTTCAAAAGCTATTCCTATATATTATAAATTATTTTCACTATAATTATACAATTTTCAAAAAGGTTTTCAAACCGTATAGCTCTTTTTATTGACTTACTCAGTGAGGTCTGATTCCCCTCAATTTATTTTTTTCAGGAGCTTGGGAGTTCGACCTCAAACTACCTCCACGCCGGGTTTCTTCATCACCGGCTATTTTATGTAGGTCATTGTAAGCTGTACTGTTGTATTATTCTAGGAAGCTATAGTAGTATATGTACTATGAATTGTATGGCTTAAGTATATTTGTGTATTTTATTTGTATGAACCATGCTTATGTATAATGATTTAAGTTTGATTTATAATATGTAACGCTGAAGCATATTTTTATTAAGCACTTGATTTTGTTTATTTATAAGAAAATCAGTTTGATAATACGTTCTGTTATAAATTAAAGTTTAAAATTGGAAGGTTTTACTTTTCTTTTCTTTTAGGCTTACTACGGGTCGGGGGCCTTATGCCTATCCATTCCCTAGTGCCGATCACGTGCCCTCGGGTTTGGGTTATGACAGTCTTACTATCAACATGATTGGCCCTGAGACACTATGTAATACCCTATATATATATACATATTTATTTGAATAAAAAGGGATATTTTTCTCAAATAGTATTAGAAATAGTTACTTTTGCATTATATTATATTATGTATATGTTAACATTATATTTAGGGTTCAAATAATTGTTTTAGATGTATATTAAAGTAATTGGTGTACATATGTATGTATATGTAGTATATGTATATAGATATGTACATATGTACTAATATTTGTCTATATACATACATGCATAAATAAATATTAATATATAGTCATATATTGAATATATTATATTAATGGTTATTAATATGTATATGTATAATATAATTTCATGTAGTGTATGTTAAAGTATATATATATATATATTTTTTTTTTTTGATAGAACAGAGCCGAATCTCACTCCCTCTGTCCATCCATGCGACGCCCTTGACTGCCACCATCACTATGCCTCCCCCACCTCCGACCACCATCTGCTGCTTCCTCCTCCTTCTACCTCACCTCCGGTCGCCTGCAGAGCCGCTGGGAACCGCTGGAAAGGAAGAAAGCCGAGAGTTGCTCCAAACTCGCCCAACCTTCGTCCGACCACCATTTCCCTCCATTCCAGTGCCAATCTCCTCCCCTTGCACCGGTGAGACACATTCCAAGCTTAGTTTAAGCTTTAATCTCATTTTTGGTTGAGTTTTGAGGATTTTTAGTTTTTGAACTCTAGGGTTTTGAATTTTTTTTAACTTGATCTAGCTTGACTCATGCAAATTTCCTATTCAAATGTGATTCCTAGTAGCTCAATCTACCTCTAGGAATTTTTGTATAATTTTTGGAATTTATTTTGATTTTTGGTGAATTTTTGAATATTTTAATATTATTTTAGGAATTTTTGGGAATTAAATAAATAATAATAATATTTGGTATTTTGGTGTTATTATGAGTTGATATAAATTTTAGGGTAAAGAAGATAATTTTTTTAGAATATTGCACAATTTTTAGGAATTATTGTAATTTTGGTAGAATTTTTGTAAATGTTAGTAATATTTTGCTAATTTTCGAAATTATGGTTATAAATTGTGAAAATTTGATAAATGAGGTTATTAGTGAATATTATAAATTTTAGAGCTCAAATTATAATTTTTGAGATTTTTATACTATTTTTATAAATATTTTTGAGTTTATGTCAAATTTGATTTTTGGTTAAATAATATTTTTGGGAGAAAATTTTGGTTGATTAAATATTTTAATTATATTAGGGAGGTTTATTTTAAGAAAATAATTTTTAGGATGATTAAATAATTTTAAGGAATTATTTTAGCACTAATAGCATATTATGTAATTTATGTATTTTAAGGGGGTAAAAATGTAATTTTACACTAAATATGATAAAATATATATTTTAATTAGTTTTATTAATATTTAAAGGGTTTAGATAATTTTTATAAATTAATTGATATAATTTCCTAGTAGTGTAAAATTTTAAATGTCCAATTCCCAATATATATATATATATATATTCGTATAATACATTACAAAGGTTTTCATTTGGATAATAAGTATATTTATATTGTTGGTGACGGAATACAAATTTAATTGTTCAATTTTGAATAATTGAGATTTTATATAATTTTCAATTATTCTAGTATGTATGTATGTGAAATATATATTTGATAAATAAATATTATTAATTCTTGATATTTTATTGAGTTGTGATCTCGGTCGGGGCAAATTGTAGTTTTGGGAGCCCGACTCGAGTGTGAATGATTGTGGATATTAGAAGTGCATTTTCTATGCAGGTCTGGCTCTACCTTTGGTAAAGAGATGTCCGTTTTACAGAGGAGACTCTGCTGAAATTTCAGTAGATTTTCTCGTAAAATGTGATATCCTTAAAATTTCTACCGTTAGTTAGGTTATATCCTGTCTGTCGAGTCTTGTCCGGTTTTCCTCAAGTCAGCCTGGAATTTCATTATTTTGTTGATTGTTGATTTCGATTCCTTAGTCATGTTTTAAAAGTCGATTGTTATTTTTCTTTTAGATCATTTCGGAGCAGAAGCTGTGAGGCTGAGGCAGACGCGTGGTCGTCAGGCTTCGCATTCATCCTATAAGTCAATAGAACGATCTGTGCGTATGTTTATTTAAAGAATGCATGCGCTCGTATTTTATTACATTGATTATATGATTTATTTAATTTAATTTTATTATTTAAGATTTAAGTGCATTTTATTTATTTAAAAATTGATTTGAGAAATTTTAGTAGAACGGGCTACCTGGTGGGCCTCACCAGGACTATGTGCACATGGTAGAGATTGAGAGATGGATCCGTAATATATATGTTTGGTGAATGTTAAACTGGGACGGGTGCCTCGGTGGAAGCTTTTGCTCTCGAGGACCGCCAGTTATTCGTAAGGTTAAAATGGACTGGGATGGGTGCCTAGGTTGATGCCTTTGCTCTCGGGGACCGCCAGTGCCATATATTTAGATTAAGTGAATGACTACGGCTTGGTGCCTCGGTTGATGCCTTTGCTCTCGGGGACCGGTAGTCTAGTTGGAATAAGTGGGCTCGGTTGGCCATTTAGATTTTGGGTTTAGGGTTCTACCGAGATTTTTCAAAAGCTATAATTATATATTATAAATTATTTTCACTATAAATACATATAGTTTTCAAAAAGGTTTTCAAACTGTACAGCTCTTTTATTGGCTTACTCTGTGAGGTCTGATTCCCCTCAATTTATTTTTTTTTCAGGAGCTTGGGAGTTCGACCTCAGACTACCTCTACACCGGGTTTCTTCTTCACCGGCCATTTTATGTAGGTCATTGTAAGCTATACTGTGTGTTAATCTAGGATGCTGCAGTAGTATATGTACTAAGGATTTGTATAGTTTAAACATAATTATGTAGTTTATTTGTACGAAATACGCTTATATATAAGATTTAAATTTAATTTATAATATGAGATGTTGAAACACATTTTTTTATTAAGCAATTGAGTTTATATATATTTTGAGAAAAATCAGTTTGATAATATGTTCTGTTTTTAATTAAAGTTTAAAATATGAATGGTTTTATTTTCTTTTCCTTTAGGCTTAAAATACGGGTTTCGGGGGCCTTATGCCTACCCATTCCCTAGTGCCGGTCACGTGCCCTCGGGTTTGGGTCGTGACACACTAGGTCAACCGAGCTCTTGCAATCACTTCACTCACTTACAGCAAACCTCAATAGTCAATTAATCAAGTCTCACATCAAATGATTTCATAATATTAATTCTAAAAATCTAGCGCATTAGTACGTACATAGTCCTAGTTCAGCCCATTAGGTAGCACGTTCTACTGTTATCCTTCAAATAAATTTTATAATTATTAAAAATAATAAAATGCATAATTTAAACATGGTAGCATCCATTAATAAATTATATATATATATATATATATATATATATATATATATATATATATATATCAAAACGTAGATATAAACATTTAATAAAATAAATCGTACCTAATCACATTATAAAATATGGATGCTCACGTATATATATTCTATATGCAATGCATATATATGATAATAACTCACGGTTGTGCAATGCTCTAAAAGAGATAGACTGGCTTGGTTTGGTAGGCCTTGATCTTGGCACAACTATAGAAAATAAATAAATAATAATATCAAAATTGAAATCCTAATTTTATAATAATATCAAAATTGAAATCCTAATTTTATACTCTTAGAAATTCTAAGGAATGACTCAATTTAGGACACTACTCGACCAATAATTAAAAATCAGGATCTCCTCGATGTCACATTTTACGAGAATTCTACCAAAAATTTAGTAGTCTCCTTTATAAAACGGACGTTTCTCTACTAAAGTAAAACCGATCCTGCATGCAAATACACTTCAAATATTTACAATAGCACAACTTCTAGGGTTAGGCTCCCGAACTACATAATTTGCCTAACTAAGAACCAAAATACACAAAAATCAATAATTTAATAATGAATATTAAAAATCATTAAAATCCATAAAAATCAATAAAACACCACAATAGAATTTATTTAAATAGCAAAAGCATTAAAGATAATTTATCTTCAAATTAATTTAATAAAATCTCAAATAGAATTAAATAATATTAATAAAAATTCCATTTTTCAAATACTTGAAATTAAATAGCATAAATTTTAGTTAATTATTTAAATTACTCAATTATATAATAAGAGTAGCTAAAAATCCATTTTAATCATAAAAATAATAAATAAGCTATTATTTAAGTAAAATTTTGAAAATTATTATTCATTAGCTAAAAATAGTAAATAATTCATAAAAATTATTTTAATACTATTTATTATTAAAAAATTATCCAAAACACACTAATAAACAATAAGTTCAATTAAAATACCAAATTTACTAATTTTTCCAAAAAGTACCATAATATTAAATATTTTCCAAAAATTAACCAAAATTACTATAAATTTGTAAAAATTTATTTTCTCATTTCTAAAGCTTAATGTTTATATTAAATATACTAATTAACATTATTTTCAATAAAAATCATAAAATTAATAAAATTACCTTATTTTTCACAAATACAATTTTATACATAAACTAAATAAATTCAAAACTAAAAATCTAAAATTTATTTCACCAAATTTCCTTCAAAAACTATAATCTGAATAAATTAAAAAATTTACTAGAAATATAAAAAAATTTTCAGCGGAGGTCACCGAAATGGTGACTCGTCGAAAAACCAAAACACAAAAATTTAAATAATTCAAAAAAATCAAACAAATATATATATAGCTCTTGATGCACACAACAACATTTCCAAAGGAATTAAGTAAGAATCAAACCATAACAAGTTAAAAAAAATCAAAAGCCTAAATTGACCTAAACCAAAACTTGAGTATAATACGATTACCGGACATTTTAAGCTTGAAACAACTGAAGATTTAGCTTGCCTGGACCTAGAGGAGTCGAATAAGCCCGGGACAGCAAGTTCTCTCTACCAGAAAGGTCGTCGGCATCGCTGCTGCTGTTGCTGTGTTCGATGGAGATAAGGGAGGAGGAGGCTTACTGATGACGACAGAAGGGAAGGGAAGAGGAGAGGTGGTGTTGGCAAGGTGATGGTGGCTCGGTGGCGATGTGTTGAGCAGAAGAAAGAAGAAGAAGAAGAAAGGAAAGAAAGAAAAGAGAAAGAGAAGGGAAAGAAAGAAGAAACCCAAAAAATTAATGCTTATGTCTTTTTTTTAATTAGGAAAAAGAAAAAATATTATACATAGAATAATAATAATAATAATAATAATAATAATAATAATAATAATAATAATAATAATAATAATAATAATTTGAATCAAATAATTACTTTCAAATTAATCCACCACTATATATTAAAATATTTAAAATAAAATAATTCAATACTATTCACAAATGATAACAATAATGTTGTTAAATAGATAAATAAATAACAATATAAAACACTAAATTAAACTTTTAAATCTCGATTTAATATTAATACCATAATAAAATAAAATAAATAAACACCAACACTAAAATTTAATTAAATCACACAAAATAATCATAATATATAAAAATTTAAAATATTTATTAACAATACATATCTCATAATTTAATTTAATAATTTATAAAAATATCGAGTTATAACATCCAAACTCGAAACGGTTCAAAAATTTGATAAGTCCAGATGATGAGCTTCCAAAAGAGACCAACCTCACGCCTTGAGGTGGTGGTTGATGGTGGAGGTTGGCGGTGGTAAGCTTATAAAGAAGAAAGAATGAAAAAAAGAAAAGAAAGAAATAAGAAAGAAAGAAAGAAGAAGAATAAAGGGGAGGGGGGTGTGCACTGCACGCTAACTTTGTATTTTTTTTAGTGAGAAAAAGACAAAATAATATATAAAAATAATATTTTAACTTTTTTTAAAAAGTACAAATAGTACATATATAATGATATATTTTAAATAAAATATCCTCCACCAAGTACATATACACAAATAATAATATCATAAAATAATTAAATAATAATCAACACTAATAAATCTCACTATTTAATTTAATAAATAATTAACTAAAATAATAATTAAAACTCAATTATTCTCACCCACAAAATATATATATACACAATATTAAAATACACTACGCCAATAATTCATAATAATAAAAATAAAAATATTAATAATATTAAAATAATATTCAACACTAAATCTTTAAATTTAATTTCACAAAATAATCATAATATAACAATTTAATAAAATATTTATTAACACTGCATATCTTAGAAATTAATTTAATAATTTATAAAATATTGGGTAATAACAATCTTCCCCTCTTACAAAAATTTGTCCTTGAATTTTCAAAATAACAGAAAGAAATACAAGAAATCATCGAGGAAAAAGATAGGGATACGTTGTTCGCATCTTAGCTTCTATCTCCCAAGTGTACTCTTTCGAGTTGTTGTTCCTTCACAACACTTTGACTATTGGGATCCATTTTGAATGTAGCTAGCAAACTTGAGAATCCATAATCGCTATTGGTTCTTCATCGTACGTTAGATCTTCGTTCACTTCCACACTCTAGGGCTGTAACATGTGCGATGGGTCTGAAATGTACTTCCTTAACATCGAGACATGAAACACTGGATGCACTTAAGATAAATTTGGAGGTAAAGCCAATCAATATGCAACTATGCCCACTATCTTTAGAATCTCGAATGGTCCAACCATGCTCACTCTTTATCGGTGACACATTCAGAAACACATAATCTCCAACCTGAAACTCCACATCCTTATCCGCATAACTCTTATGTCTGCTAGCTACTGTTTCTAATCTTCTTCTTATCAAAGTAGCCTTCTCAGCTACATCCTGGATAATCTCAGGTCCAGTTAACACTCTCTCTCCAATATCATCCCAACTCAAAGGAGATCTATACTTCCTTCCATACAAAGCTTCATATGGTGCCATTTCAATACTACTATGGTAGCCGTTATTATAAGCAAACTCTATAAGTGGCAAATGATCATCCCAACTACCTCTAAGATCTAATACACACATTCTCAACATATCTTCAAGTGTATGGATCATCTTCTTAGATTGACCATCAGTCTAAAGGTGAAAAGCAGTACTGAATCAAGCCTGGTGCCCATTGCTTCTTACAACTTATGTCAAAATTGAGAGTTAAACACTGGACCTCTATCAGATACAATAGAAATAGGCACTTCATGAAGGCACACAATATGCTTAACATACAGCTTAGCCAACTTAGCTACATAATAAGTATCTTTAACTGGTAAGAAGTGAGCTGATTTAGTTAACCTATCCATAATCACCTAGATGGAATCATATCCATCCTTTGAACCAGTTAACCTTGTCACAAAATCCATAACAATTCTCTCCCATTTTTGACTTAAGAATAGGAAGAGGCTAAAGCTTCCTAGAAGGCTTTTAATGCTCAGCTTTCACCTGCTGATAAGTTAAGCACTTAGAAACATAGTCAGTTATATCCTTCTTCAATCCATCCCACCAGTACAAATCCTTAATGCTGTGGTACATCTTAGTATTACCTAGATGTACACTATAACCTATAAAATGCACTTCTTCTAGGATCTCTTCTCTCAAATTATCCACATTTGGGATACATAATCTACCACTAATCCATAAAACACCTTTATTATCAAGTGTAAAATCAGTGAACTTCCTTTCACGAACATTCTCCTTAAGCTTTACCAAAATAAGGTCTTAGCTATGAGCTGCCTTAATCCTATCCCTCAACACTAATATGACTTTGAACTGAGCGAACAGTCCCCCTAATTTGCTAATCTTTATAATCAAACCTTGATCCACTAACTTATGAAACTCTTAGATTAGAGGTCTCCTCTCCACACTAATATGAGCAAGATTACCTGAGAATTTTCTACTCAAGGCATCTGCTACCACATTAGCCTTGCCTAGATGATAAAGAATATCACAATCATAATCCTTTAGCAATTCCAACCATCTTCTTTGCCTCAAGTTTAGTTCTCTTTATTGGAAAATCTACTTCAAACTCTTGTGATTTGTGAAATCTCACAAGTCACTCAGTACAAATAATTTCTCTAAACCTTAAAAGCAAAGATCATTGCAACCATCTCTAGCTCGTGAGTAAGATAATTTTATTCATGCTTCTTCAACTGCCTAGAAGCATATACAACTACCCTACCATTCTACATCAACACATAACCTATACCAACTCTAGAGGCATCACAATAAATAATGAACTTTTCTTCTCTATTTGGCAAAATCAACACTAGAGCTATAGTCAACTTCTCCTTTAACAGCTAAAAACTGTTCTTACAAGCATCTGACCACTCAAACTTTACATTCTTTTGAGTTAGGCGGGTCATAGGTGTTGCAATTCTTGAGAAATCTTAAACTAATCTCTTATAATACCTAGCCAAACCTAAAAAAATCCAAATCTCAATGACTGTCGTTGGTCTGGGCCACTCAGATACTGCTTAATCTTCTATGGATCAACCCAAATGCCATCTTTAGTCATCATGTGATAAAGAACTACTACACTCTCTGTCCAAAAATCATACTTCGAGAATTTAGCATAAAGCTGATGTTTTCTCAATGTTATAGTACTGTCCTCAAGTGATATAAATGTTCTTCCATACTCTTCGAATACACTAGTATATCATCAATGAAGACTATCATAAACTGATCCATATATGGTCTGAATACCCTGTTTATCAGATCCATGAAAGCAACTTGTCATGACCCAAACTAGGAGTCATGACCGGCGCTAAGGAACGGGAATTCTTTCAAATCTGGAACCTATAGCAAGCCTTAAAAATAAAAATACATGCAATAAATAAATAAAAATAAACCATAATTAAAACTTTAATCAATATAAAATAAATACTTAAAATGTTATATCATAATAAAATATTCATACAGTACATTGATATAGAAATCTCAAAAACTAAAACAACAAACTACTAATACAATACACAACTACTGCAGTCTCTAAAGTACAATAAGAGATAAGATAATAAATTTACATAGTCTAGCTGGGGCTGAAGAAGATCGACGAAGAGGTCTACTATTAATGTTTGACGATGAGGAATCTCTTAAAAAAAAATATATAGAAGGGGATCAGACCTCACTGAGTGAATTATTATAATATATATACATGCAGCCTAAAGTCATATGTAGTCAAGCATCAGTATAACAATATACATATACACGCATTTCACACAAATGCTAAATTTGCTTTTATATATAATAAACACAGAAAATGTTTATTTAAATGAAGGATCAAATAGAACCCTAACATATTTGCAACCTTAAACATAAAATCAATAGCCAACTGACTTATCCAAAACTCTAAGTATTCATTTATACAACTAAAGGCAGTAGACTGGGCCTGAGTACACTAGGTCAACCGAGGATCTGTAGCTGCCCTTTCTAATAACCATCAATTACAATATTCTCATTCATAATTAAATACCAGATTTTTAACCTAATTCTACCGTACTATTGTGCAACAGTCCTAGTGTAGCCCACTAGTTAGCATGTTCTATTAATATCCTTCATATAAATCACATATTTATGGAAAATAATAAAATGCATAATTAAAATATAATGGCATCCATTACAGAAGAATATACCAGAAATATACCGAACATATACTAAAAATATTCCAAATATATGACACATATATAACAAAATAAACCATAAATATACCAAATATATATGTTGAGTATATGTCAAAGTATACTGAATATATACCAAAACATACTAACATATATATGTCACATATATGCAAAATATACTAAAAACATACTAAGCATATATGTCACATATATATCACATATACTAAAAATATACTAAATCATTTAATGAAATAATTCATATTTAAACTCATTATGGTAATATAAAAGCTTGAATTCATGCATCCTATAAGCAATGCATATATAAAATAATAACTCACAAGTTTGCACTCCATGAGATAGACTCAACGGGCCTGGTCCGATAAGCCTCAGTTTCAACGCAACTAGAAAAAAATAATAATAACAATCAGAATAAATTCCTAATTCATACTTTGAGGAATTCTAAAGGAAGACTCAATCTAAGAATCAGAACTCAGCTAAAATACAAAAACTTAGGATTGACCCGACGTCACGTTTTATGAGAATTCTACCAAAAATTCAGTAGAGCCTTCTCTAGAAAATGGATATCTCTTTACTAAAAAGTAGAGCCGATCCTGTAAGAAAACACACTTCTATATTCATAATAGCACAACACCTCGGGTTAGGACCCCAAACTGCTCAATTCCCACATGGGGTTCACGATTCATAATAATCAATATAAAATAATAAATATAATAAAAATCATTAAATTCCATAAATAATCACAATATATATATATATATATATATATATATATATATATATATATATATATATATATATTGATTATTATGAATCAATATATATATATATATATATATATATATATATATATAGTGATTATTTATGGAATTTAATGAATATATAACCTTAAATATAATTATTTCGACATTAATGAAATAAAATCTCAAATAAATTATATAATATTAATAAAGATTAGATTTTTCAATTATTTAACATAAAATAGTAAAATTCACAAATAATTATTCAAATAGTTTAAATATATAATAAAAATAGTTAAAAACTCATTTACACAAAAATGTATATAAAATTATTATTTGAATATATTTTTTGAAAATTAGTATTAATTAGTTAAAAATAGTAAATAATTCAAAAAAATATTTTAATACCATTTATTATTCCAAAATTATTTAAAACATATTATTTAACTATAATTTCAATAAAACACATGTTTTACCCATAAATCTAAAAACCACGTAGTACTAAATATTATTAAAAAATTAACCAAAATTATGAAAAATTATTTTCTTACTTTTAAATTTAATAATTTAAATTAAGTATACTAATTAACCTAATTTTCCATAATAAACACATAAAACCCAAAATTAATAAAAAAATCATTTTTAATTATTAAAAAATTCAATAATTACTAATAATTCAAATAAATTCAAAAAAATAAAAAAATCTATTTAGGAAGGTTAAGTTGCATCCTTTAACATTACTTAAGGACATTATCATGAATCAAACAAGAACAAACTAAAAAAATAAAAACCTAAAATAGACATAAATTAAACTTAGAGATTACTTACAAATGAAGAGATTTAGGCTCAAACTGAGCTTGGAAATGGCTTCCCCAAAGCTCAAGGAGTCCAAAGAAATCAAGAACATGAGCAAAGGTAGTCGATTTTTTGTAGAGCTACTGTATCAGTAGGTGATGATCTCTAATTTTCAGCGGCTTCAAGGCTTCTTGGTGGCGGTGGGAAGATGAGGGGAGGAAGGGAAGACATCAGCGAGCTTCAAGGTGGTATATGGTCATTAGTAATATATATGTTGTGTATATATTATTTTTATTATTATTATTATTTATTATTGTCATAACAATATGTGTGTGTGTGTGTGTGTGTGTGTACACACGAACACACACACACACACACACACACACACACATACACACACACACACACACACACACACACACACACACATATATATATACATATATATATATATATATATATATATATATATATATATATACACACACACACATAGACACACACACACACACACACACATATATATATATACACAACACATGCACAATACACACATGCACATTTATAGTTCTGACAATAATAAATAATAATAATAATAAGAAGAAGAAGAAGAAGAATAATAATAATAATAATAATAATAATAATAATAACAATAACAACAACAACAACAACAACAATAATAACAATACACACACACACACACACACACACACACACACACACACACACACACACATATATTCAAACATAGATATACACATATATATATACACAACATATGCACAATACACACATACACATTTATAGTTATGACAATAATAAATAATAATAATAAGAACAATAATAATAATAATAATAATAATAATAATAATAATAATAATAATAATAATAATAATAATAATAATAACAATAACAACAACAACAACAACAATAATAATAATAATACAATAACAAATAATAGTACTAACAATAGTAATGAAAATAATAATAATAATAATAATAATAATAATAATAATAATAATAATAATAATAACAACAACAACAACAACAACAACAACAATAACAACAACAACAACAACAACAACAACAACAACAACAATAATAATAATACAATAACAAATAATAGTACTAACAATAGTAATGAAAATAATAATAATAATAATAATAATAATAATAATAATAATAATAATAATAATAATAATAATAATAATAATAATAGTAATAATAATAATAGTAACAATTAATAATAATAACAAAAATAATAAAAATAATGATAATAACTTTAATGTTTTTAAATAATAAACCTTCTAAATAAATTAGTTTTCGTAAGAAAATATATTTAACGTAAAATAACGAATATTAATCACAAACAATGATAATACATAAATAATATTTAAAATATTATTAACACCGCAAATTTCAAAATATACTTTAATAATTGAAAAATATCGGGTCATTACAATCTTCCCCCCTTACAAGAATTCATCCTCGAATTCAAATAAAAGAACAAAGTACAAAAATCATCGAGGAAAGTGGTAAGGGTAGGCAACCTGCATCTTGACTTCTATCTCCCAAGTGTGCTTCTCCACATTATTGCTTTGCCACAACACCTTAACCATCAGAATCTGCTTCGAACGTGACTGATGAACTTGATAGTCTACTATCGCAATGGGTTCCTCCTTGTACGTCAGGTCTTCATTCACTTCCACATTATCAGGTTGTAATGCATGTGAAGGGTCTAAAATATACTTCATTAGCATCGAGATATGGAACACTAGATGCACTTGAGACAAATTTGGAGGTAAAGCCAACCGATATGCAACCACGCCCACTCTCTCCAGAATCTCAAGCAATCTAATATATCTCAATGCTGACTTTCCCTTCTCAAGCAGTCTAATATATCTCAAATCTCATCACACCCTTCATCGGAGACACTTTTAGAAACATATAGTCTCTAATATGAAACTCCATATCTTTGCATCTCGGATCCACATAGCTCTTCTCTCTGCTAGCTGCGATCTCTAAACTCCTTCTGATTACAGCAACCTTCTTAGTAGCATCTTGAACCATCTCAGGTCCAGTAAACACTCTTTCCAATGTCATCCCAACTCAAAGGGGATCTACACTTCATTCCGTACAAAGCCTCATATTGTGCCATCCCAACACTACTATGGTAGTTGTTATTATAAGCAAACTCTATAAGCAATAAATGATCATCCCAGCTACAGCTAAGATCCAATACACACATCCTTAATATATCCTCAAGTGTCTGGATCATCATTTTAGATTGACCATCTGTCTAAGGGTGAAAAGCAGTACTGAAATCAAGCCTAGTGCCCATTACTTCTTGTAACTTCTGCCAAAATTGAGAGGTAAACATTGAACCTCTATTAGATACAATGGACACAGGTACTCCATGAAGGCACACAATATGCTTAACATACAACTTTGCCAACTTAGCCACAGAATAAGAAGAAATGAGCATACTTGGTTAACCTATCCATAATCACTTAGATGGAATCGTATCCATCCTTAGAACAAGGTAACCCAACCATAAAATCCATAACAACTCTCTCCCACTTCCACTTAAGAATCAGAAGAGGCTAGAGCTTCCTAGAAGGCTTTTGATGTTCAGCTTTCACCTACTAGCATGTCAAGCACTTACAAACATAATCAGCTACATCTTTTTTTAGTCCATCTCACCAGTACAATTCTCTGATGCTATGGTACATCTTAGTGACACCTAAATGTACACTGTAAGCTGTAGAATGCAATTCCTTAAAGATCTCTTCTCTTAAATTATCCACATTAGGAACACATAATTTACCACTGATCCACAAAGCACCTTCATCATCAAGTGTGAAATCAGTGAACTTTCCTGCACGAACATTCTCCTCAAGCTCTACTAGAATATGATCTCAACCTTGAGCTACCTTAATCCTATCTCTCAACACTGATTGAACTTTGAACTAAGCTCACAATCCACCTGACATGCTAATCTTCATCATCAGGCCTTGATCCACCAACTTATACAACTCTTGGATCAACGGTCTCCTCTCCACACTAATGTGAGCATGACTACTTGAGGACTTCCTACTCAAGGCATTTTCTACCATATTAGCCTTGCCTGGATGATAAAGAATCTCTTAGTCATAATCCTTTAGGAGTTCTAACCATCTCCTCTGCCTTAAGTTTAGATCTCTTTGCTGGAAAATGTAATTAAGGCTCTTATGATCTATGAAAATCTCACAAGACACCCCGTACAGATAATGTCTCCAAATCTTGAGAACAAAGATCACTACAACCATCTCTAGGCTGTGAGTAGGATAATTCTGTTCATGCTTCTTTAATTGCCTTAAAGCATAAGCTATCACCCTACCATCCTGCATCAACATACAACCTAGGCCGATTCTAGAGGCATCACAATACACAGTGAACTTATATACTCCATTAGGCAAAACCAAAACTGGAGATGTGGTCAACTTCTCCTTCAATAACTAAAAATTGTTCTCATAAGCATTTGACCACATAAACTTCATATTCTTATGAGTTAAGTGAGTCATAGGAGCTGTAATTCTAGAAAAATCCTACACAAACCTCCTATAATACCCAGCCAAACCTAGAAAATTATGAATCTTTATGACTGTCATTAGTTTGGGCCACTCAGACACTGTGTCTATC
The DNA here is from genome assembly GCA_947683625.1 of Mallotus nudiflorus. Lineage (NCBI taxonomy): Eukaryota > Viridiplantae > Streptophyta > Magnoliopsida > Malpighiales > Euphorbiaceae > Mallotus > Mallotus nudiflorus. Next base: position 164,147 of record CANTUR010000909.1, read on the forward strand.
TTCTATAGATCAATTTGAATACCATCTTTAGACACTATGTGTCCAAGGAATGAAACACTCTTCAACCAGAAATCACACTTCGAGAATTTAGCATAAAGCTAATGTTCTCTTAGTGTATGCAGTACTGTCCTCACGTGATATATATGCTCTTCCATACTCTTCGAATACACCAGTATATCATCAATGAAGACTACCATAAACTAATCCATAAATGGTCTAAATACCTTATTCATCAAGTCCATAAAAGTAGCTGGTGCATTAGTCTACCTGAATGACATCACCAGAAACTCATAGTGGCCATATGGAGTGCAGAATGCCGTTTTAGGAAGATCGGCCTCACTGATCAGCAACTGATGACAACCCAACCTCAAGTCAATCTTAAAAAAGAACTGTGCACCCTGAAGTTGATCAAACAGATCATCTATCCTTGGAAGAGGGTACTTGTTCTTTATTGTCACCTTATTAAGCTCTTTGTAATCAATGCACAATCTTAGGGTACCATCCTTCTTCTTCACAAATAGGACTGGTGCACCTAAGGAGAAACACTAGGTCTAATAAAACCCTTATTTAACAAATCCTACAATTGCTCTTTCAACTCCTTCAACTCTATAGGAGCCATTCTATAGGGTGGCATCAAAATAGGAGTTATACTTCGAACCACATCTATACAGAACTCGATCTCTCTATGAGGTGGTAAACCTAATAACTCCTCAGGAAAAACATTAGGAAACTTATATACAATTGGAACATCTATAAGAGATAACTTCTCCACTGAAGTATCTCTGACAAGTGCTAAGTATCCATGACAACCCTTCCTTAGCATCTTCCTAGTCGTAATAGTGGGTATGAGATTCTGAGCTGCATAACTCTTATCAGCCATAAACTTAAACTCTTCTTCATTTGGAATTCTAAAAATCACCTCTTTACTCCAACAATCAACAACGACATAGTGCTGAGACAACTAATCCATACCAAGGATCACATTGAACTCTATCACATCCAACAACACTAATTTCACTGGCAGTTCTCTATTCTCACAAACACTAGACAACTAGAAAGAACAACATCGGTGTCTAATGAATCACTTAGAGGAGTGGTGAAAGATAAAGGAAAAGCCATCCTCGAAGCTTTCCTACACGACTTTGAAATAAAAATAGGGGACATGAAAGAATGTGTAGCACCTAGATCAATCGAAACCCAATAATCCAAGGTTGGTCCCTCAACAGACAACTCGACGATCTTGATCCTCTGATACTTAGTGTGAGTAGTCTGAGTCCTCATCTCAATGGCATGCAAAAAATCTAATGGATCTGACATCTCATTGAAAGCTATACGACCAACTTTGGCATAAAACAACACTGCCTCAGAGTCAGATATACCCTACTGATAGGCAGACTGCATCTGCGGTGAAACTGGAGGTATCTCAGCTTCCTCAAACTCTGGCTTTATAGGTTCCTCATTCTGTAACTCTTTCTATCTACGGTGACTTGCTGCTCCTCGAGGTCTATCTCTACCTCTACCTATGTACCTCATTGGCGACTCTAGAGGTAAAACCTCATCCTGAAAAGACCCATCATCCTTGAGCTCAACAACCGATGGAACGACACGTGCTCTCTTCCTCATTTTGAAAAGATAAAAACCATGAGATATAGACAAAACAGACAATAAACAGACAACCTAACGATTACGCATAAAACTAATCCAGGAACACTTATCGAAGACATAATTGAACCTAATTTACTGCAGTAGTTTTAAAGAAAACACAACACTGAAAACCTAGGTCCATAACACTAATAACCTAGGCACTGATACTAACTTTATCATGACCTAAACCGAGAGTCATGATCGGTGCTAGGGAATAGGAATTCTTTCGAATCCAGAACCTATAGCAAGCCTTAAAAATAAAAACAAATGCAATAAATAAATAAAAATATGTTAAAATTAAAACTTTAATCAATATAAAATAAATGATTAAAATATCATATCATAATAAAATATTCATACAGTACTTTAATATAGAAATCTCAAAGACCAAAATAGCAAACCACTAATACAATACACTACTACTGTAGTCTCTAGAGTACAATAAGAGATCAGATAATAAATTTATATAGTCTAGCTGGGGCTGAAGAAGACTGGCGAAGAGGTCTACTACTGAGGTCTGACGATGAGGAATCTTCTAAAAAAATAATGAGGGGGATCAAACCTCACTGAGTGAATTATTATAATATATAAATATGCAACCTAAAGTCATATACAGTCAAGCATCAGTATAATAATATAAATATATATGCATTTCACACAGATGCTAAAATTCGCTTTTATATATAATAAATGTAGAAAAATGTTTATTTAAATAAAGGATCGAATAGAACCCTAACATATTCGTAACCTCAAACATAAAATCAATAGCCAACTAGCTTATCCAAAACTATTCATTTATCCAACTCAAGGTAGTAGAGTTGCCCCAAGTACACTAGGTCAACCGAGGATCCACAGCTGCCCTTTCTAATAACCATCAATCATAATATTCTCATTCATAATCAAATACCAGATTTTCAACCTAATTCTACTGTACTATTACGCAACAGTCCTAGCGTAGCTCATTAGGTAGCACGTTCTATTAATATCCTTCATATAAATCACATATTTATGGAAAATAATAAAATGCATAATTAAAATATAATGGCATCCATTATAGAAGAATATACCAGAAATATACCAAACATATACCAAAAATTTTCCAAATATATGCCACGTATATAACAAAATAAACCATAAATATACTAAATATATATGCTGAGTATATGTCAATGTATACTAAATATATACCAAAACATACTAACATATATATGTCATATATATGCAAAATATACTAAAAATATACTAAGCATATATGCCACATATATATATATATATATATAACATATACCAAAAATATACTAAAAAATATACTAAATCATTTAATGAAATAATTCATATTTAGACTTATTATGGAAATATGAAAGCTCGAATTCATGCATCCTATATGCATTGCATATATAAAATAATAACTTACAAGTTTGTGATGCACGAGATAGACTCAACGGGTTTAGTTGGATAGGCCCCGGTCTCGGCGCAACTAGAAAAAATAATAATAACAATCAGAATAAATTCCTATTCGTACTTCTAGGAATTCTAAAGGAAGACACGATCTAAGAATTAAAACTCATATAAAAAATAAAAACTTAGGAATGACCTCACATCACATTTTATGAGAATTTACCTAAAATTTGGCAGAGTCTCATGTGTAAAATTAACATCTCTCTACTGAAAAGTAGAGTCGATCCTGCAAGAAAACACACTCCTATTCTAATAGGAGTTATATTCCCCCAAAGAGGAGGATTACTTGAATAAGAAGAAAGCTTAATAAAGAAGTCTATTTCAATTAGGAAGATTAACTACAAAGGAAGTCTCCTTCTCTTCTAAACAAGGCAATCCTACAAGACTAAGGAATCATATTCCTAAGAGGTTTGAGGAATACCTTTTTCCTAAATACATCTCATGACATCTCATGTCATTCATTCTCATTCATATGTTCACACATCTCCCCATTCTTATCATATAACATCACCAAGACATTATTCCATCAACACATAATCATAAGCAATCATCCTTTATTTTCTATTCTCTATTCTATTATGTCTATTTGCTTTATTATATTTTTTCCTCATACCATTACTAACTTAAGCTTCAGAGTTTTGATGGGGAAACCCCACCCCTTTACCCATTCTCCTCGTCCATGCAAGTTCCACAAGCAAAATATCAATTCGGAGTTATCAAGTGGCACTGTCTGTGGGAATATCAAATTCAATTCTGAATCATCTTTGCTTGCTAGGAATTTTGCTTAACCTCTTAAAGACATAACCAAATCACAATTTCTTTAAGCATAATCATAAAGAAATCCAATTCAATCATTAGTGAAAAATTCATATTGAAATAGTATAAAGATGGTTAAGGCAATACTTTTTTATCTGTTTTGCATGGGAGATTGATCCATTCTTACAATGCACCTTCCTCGGAAGTTGATCATGTAGTTTATAATATGGTATTGGCTTTGCACTTTACCTCTGGGGGTTAGTAGCTTATCATCAATTAAAGGAGGCACACATAATTTGAGATAGTTGAAGTAGAGACTTAAAGTGCCCAAGTAGTTGATAGAGTTGTGTAGCTTCAAGGTTCTAATTATCCGAGTAGTAGATTGGTATATAAAGAATTACTAAAAAATTATTGGTAGAATGAACTCCAAATTATAAGCAATAACTTCATTGTATCTTCAATAAGGTGTAGAACATAAGGCATGGCGTTCGAGATCTATCCATCTATAATCAAGCTATTGATGAGCTTTAAAATCCCTTACATTAATAGAGTTATGTGGTTAGATGATCAAGTCATGAGGCATGAAAGGTTCAACAATATTACAATGGCATTCTTATCGACTGACTTGCTATGAGATTAACTTTCTATAATGATAAGCTAGCATGGAAAATGAACCAAGATTGACCTCTGCTCAAAATACAAGAAGATTGGCCATTTGAAAAAGCAAGCTCATTACCAGTCCAGATGTCCCACTCTATTCAGATTTATAAATACTAAAAATAAGATATAATTCAAATTAAAGACTCAGAAGATGGAAGTTTTGGCAATGGTTAAACTCGAATGACCATTTCACATCATCGCAGCTTCATTAGAAGGGGGAATAAAGAAAAAAAGGGATGCATATGAGTTTTAAAGAAAGTTCTGTTGTTGATGCAGCAACTTCTAAGGTTAGAATTCAAGGCAAATAGTAAGATGGTTGGGCAACTAAAATGAATCACCGAGCATTAAGGCTTGAAAGTAGTTTAAACACCCAGATCAGACGTAGTAATGAAAGGAAGCTAAACGTCTAAATGTTTTCCTCTAAATTCATAAAGCTAAACCATATGACCTTATACCGAGATTGAAGAATGCGAGTATTCGATGAATGGTTCTCAAAAATAAAATCGAGTATTAAGTGAACATCAAACATCAAATACCAGACATTGAGATTTTCAAGTGCCAAGCATCGAGTATGGAGCTTCTGAGCACTAACACTCATATATTTAGGTTGGCCAAGCACCAAAGCACCATTGAAGCTGGGGAATAATCAGAAATGTAGGTTTGAAATCATTTTCTTTATTACTAAGCCTTGAAATTCCATACATCAAAACTTTAAATGAGCATCGAATACTAAACATCTACTTTATAAGCATCCATTAAGCTCAGAGTAATGAAGTTTCAAAGCATGAGATCATCGAGCATCCGAGTCTGAGCATCAAAGAATCTAAGCTTGAGCATTAAAGAATGTAAATAGGTTTTCATTGAACATCGAAGCCTTTGATATCCGAGCATTAACTGAGCATTAAGCTTAGGACATTGGGCATCCAACAAGCACCCTTCATAAGCACTCAGACTCTGAGCATCAGAACAACACGAGCACCATCCACTAAAGCCTTAGAAATCTGAGCATCTGCTATCGAGCATTAATTTCATGGACACTTAGACTTTGAATAATGATCAAGTATAGAGGAGTCAGACATTCACTTTATGAGCATCTCTCAATCTTCAAGCATCCTTTGATTTCTAGCATTACAGGAATATCCAAGGCAACCACGACAACAACTTCACAAGTATATATTAATAAGTTCATTTCTTTTGCAAGAGCTCAGATAGCAAAGTAAAAGCAAATAAATGAACCATGAGCTCCAAGAGGAATTAATGGGTTTTTCAAATTAATTGGCAATAATTATCCATATCCATAATGAATATAAATATTCGTTACTTCACGAGGCGAAATAAAAGCACTACAACCAAGATAAGTTTGTTTCCTAATTATTTATTTTTATATCCATTTTTCTTAAATTATTATCACTTGGATGGATCATTAATTGAGATGGATCAAGCAATCCTGAGATTCTCATTCTTTTATTGTTTATTGTTACAGCAAAATAATACGAGTGTAGATGTTACCATGAACACCTCAACGTCGATACTCATGAGTATCAATAAAAAATCATCATGGCCTTTGGGAACTTGATCCAAATAATAATCTCAAAGTTGTATATTTGGGCAGTATATTTTCATGAAGCTGGATATACACAAAATGCTAATAAATTGGGCACATACAAACTTAGGCAGCATCTTCAAAGACAAGGTCATTTAAGCAACAACTGAAGTAAACAACGAATATAAATATTCATGAATTCAAAGGAGGAACAAGAGTACATTAGGAAATAAGTTTGTCTAGTTTCTCTTGATATTATTTAATTTATTTATTTTTGCATCTTATTTATTCTTATATGAATATTTATAACTCATCACATAAGCACGTTTACACATCTACACATAGATGCTCATCCATATATACATGATTATTATTCATGCAAAATATACATCAATTACGTTTGATATATTTATTATATAATGATTGACCATTAAATGAGATTAATTATACGATCCTAAAACTATTGTTCTTTTATCTATCACTACAGATAGGGAAAATGTAGACACTACTTTAAGCACCCATCAGTCCAAATAATTAGACACTCTGATCTTCTCACTCAGCATCAGCATGCAGAGATTGTCAAAAGGCATTAGACACATTGCCAAATAATACTAAGACAAATAAGCACTCACTCATGCTCAGACAACAAATGGTGATTAATGTTCAAAGTCAGATCAAATAACACTTAAGTAAAACCTACTCTACAGGAGATCCTTGTTTAGGGAGATTTCAGAGAATATTTAACAAAGAAAGTTTAAGAATGGAGACAAGTATACCCCTTATATGGCTAGATAAACCAAATCACAATTTCTAGACATCCTAGCTAGCATCGCACAAAATCTTCTATTTAAGAAGAGGGGCAATCTTAATCCTTCACCTAAACTACAATGCTCATCCCATGACTTGGATTGAGCAAGCCTAAAATTCTAGTCTTTTAAAAACCCACCTTTTATCATTTCAAAAACTCTCACTACATTACTATCCCATATTATGGAGTTCAAATTAAAAGGGCTCAGACTCATTACTAGGATCACAAACATCCTTCCTTTTGCAAAAAATACCACCAACAACAAATGCTTAAAAAATCAAACATCTGTAGCAGTAATGTTTGGACTCAACATCAATAAATATTCTAACTAGGCAACTACCATTAATAGAGTCATTGAAATTCATAAACTGAGTAACATCATACGGCACTCGGGCTGTACTTCTAATGCACTGAGACTATATGGCACTTGGGCTATACTTCTAATGCACCAAGATTAAGTCTAGTAATTGAAGCTAGCATCCTCAGGTCACTTCTATAGTACTGAGGTTCGACACTTGGGCCGCACTTCTAATGCACCAAGATTAAGTCTAGTGACTAAAGCTGGCACCCTCAGGTCGCTTCTATAGTACTGAGGTTCCAAGCATGTAAGCCTCATATCCTTGCACCAAGCATCTATTTACTGAGCATTTAAGCCCCAAACATCTAAGCCTTGAGCATTTAAGTCTAGTGACTGAAGCTGGCACCCTCAGGTTGCTTCTATAGTACTGAGGTTTGACACTTACGCCACACTTTTAATGCACCGAGCATTAAAACCTTTATGATGAATGGTTCTATCATGTTGTTTTTATACTTACGAGTTAATCTTTTACCCCAAAGTATTTTTATTACAGGTTTTATGCACTCAAGTATAACTGGCACTTCAAACAATATTCTTATGTGATGATTTCAAGACTCGGTACCGAGCTTTATCTTTTCTTGTGATTGAGGCTAGCCACCTCAGCTCGCCCTTCCATATCAGATACAATGGCATTTTCTATCATTTACAAACCTGAATACATTGGACATTAATATCTAATAAGGGTTATATCCCCCAAAGAGGAGGATTACTTGAATAAGAATAAAGCTTAACAAAGAAGTCTATTTCAATTAGGAAGATTAACTACAAAGGAAGTATCCTTCTCTCCTAAATAAGGCAATCCTACAAGACTAAAGAATCATATTCCTAAAAGGTTTAAGCAATACATTCTCCTATGAATACATCTCATGTCTTTTATTCTCATTCTCATATTCAAACATCTCCCCATTCTCATCATACAGCATCACCAAGACATCATTTCATCACCTCATCGTCACAAGCAATCATCCTTTATTTTATATTCTCTATTCTATTATGTCTATTTGTTTTATTATATTTTTCCTCATACCATTACTGACTTAAGCTTTAGAGTGTTTATGGGGCAAACCCCGCCCATTTACCCGTTCTTCTCATCCATATAGGTTCCACAAGCAAAATATCAATTCAGAGTTATCAATAATAATAATACAATAACAAATAATAGTACTAACAATAGTAATGAAAATAGTAATGATGATGATGATGATGATGATGATGATGATGATGATGATGATGATAATAATAATAATAATAATAATAATAATAATAATAATAATTAATAATAATAACAATAATAATAAAAATAATGATAATAACTTTAATGTTTTTAAACAATAAAACTTCCAAATAAACTATTTTACATAAGAAAATATATTTAATGTAATTTAACGAATATTAATCACAAACAATGATAATATATAAATAATATTTAAAATATTATTAATACTACAAATCTTAAAATATACTTTAATAATTTAAAAATATTGGATCATTACATAGCTGGTGCATTAGTTAACCCGAAGGACATCACCAGAAACTCATAGTGACCATATTAAGTGTGGAATGCCGTTTTAGGAACATCGACTTCACTAATCCACGACTGATGATAACCTGACCTCAAGTCAACCTTGGAAAAGAATTATGCACCCTAAAGTTGATCAAATAAATCATCTATCCTCGGAAGAGGATACTTGTTCATCACTGTCACCTTATTAAGCTCTCTGTAATTAATGAACAATCTTAGTGTCCCATCCTTCTTCTTGATAAATAGGATTGGTGCACCCCAAGGAGAAACACTAGGTCTAATGAAACCCTTGTCTAGCAAATCTTGCAACTGCTCCTTTAATTCCTTCAACTATGCAAGAGCCATTCTATAGGGCAACATCAAAATTGGAGTTGTGTCAGGAACCACATCAATACAAAATTCAATTGTGTCAGGAACCACATCAATACAAAATTCAATCTTTCTGGGAGGTGGTAAACCTAGCAACTCATTAGGAAAAGATATATGGGAACTCATAAGCTATAGGGACATCTATGAGAGACATCATCTTCAGTAAAGTATCCCTGACTAGTGCCAAATATCCATGATAACCTTTTCTTAGCATCTTCCTAGTAGTGATAGTGGAGATAACATTTTAAGGTGCAAAACTCTTATCACCCACACACTTAAACTCTTCACTATTCAAAATTTCAAAAATCACCTCATTACTATGACAATCAACTATGGCATAGTGTTGAGACAACCCATCCATTCCAAGGATCACATCAAACTCCATTCTCAAAATCACATCAAAATTAATTACACCCAAAAGGACTGAATCTGCAAATGACTCTTTAAATTTCAGTCCTCAGCTCAGATGCTAATGTATACTGAACTTAATCATGTAACATACAGTTCTACCAGACTCCACTTATATAGTATCACGTCTATAGCATGATGCAATAGATTTTAGGGTTCACGGGTATTCTTCTCAATTGACCGTTTCTTCTCTTACTTTATGCAATAGTCACCACGTGTAATTATCCCTCCTTGAAGGTGGATGAAAGTATCTTAGAAATCACTCTTTAAACTCCAATCATGTGTTATAGTCAGAACTGACAATTTCACCATTAAGAGTACAAAAGTGTTTCATCTACATTATACATCTTCTAATTCCTTCATTAAAGTATATTCAAAACAATTGTCATGCTTGGTTAAGTGCTATTAAGTCCTCATTAACCATGGTTATCTCAGCCATAAATGTTGCAAGTTCAAATTCAAAGGCTATCTATACCTTTTACAATAACTACTTTAGCCTTTAAGTTATAGTTCCCTCTGACCTACCCCTATACTAGATAAGTGTAGTAGGGGCTGAAACTAGAATTATAACTTTAACTTAAAAGGACTGCTTATCAATATATATTATCTCTGTGGTAGAAGCAATTTGTGTTCACCTCACTTGAATAGATATGGAAATCAATAAGATTCAAAACATGGAATATACACATATTTGACATATCTTGAGCTCTCTGTTGAAATAGAGGCTGCATCTACAGTACGGTCGAAGGTATCAATATTACACCCTATGAAAATCCTAGTGCATAGGTAGCATCATTGAAACCTTAAGCCACAGGCTCCTTATTCTATTGTTCCGCTGTCTATGGCGGCCACTTGGCCCTCTAGATCCACCTCTACCATTATGATAAGTTGGCTGCACATGAAGTAGAACCTCATCCTTAAAAAAAGACTCTCCATTGTCAGTCTCATCGACTGATGGAGTGACTCATGCTCGCTATAATAAAAAAAGAACAAAAGCAAAGCATACAATTTAGATATAAAGAAACAACAAATAGACACCTTAATGGTTACACAGAATTTCAAAAGCAATGAAGACTTTTCAAAGACATGATTGAACCTAATTTACTATAATATTTTCAAAGAAAACTCAACTCTACTAACCTAGGTCCACAACACTAAAAACCTAGGCTTTAATACCAACTTTATCAAGATGCAAACTGGGGAGTTATGATCAGCACTAAGAAATAAGAATTCTTTCAAATTTGGAACCAGTAGCGAGCCTAAAAAAATAAAAATACATGCAATAATAAATAAAAATACACTAGAATTAAAACTTTAATTAATATAAAATAAAACTTTATATCATAACATAATAAAATATCTTCATATAGTATTCAAATACAATATAATACTACAATAATAAATACTACTACTATAGTGATTACTAAATACAAGGAAAATGTTAGTTCAGTATTTACATAAATCAGTCAGAGAGGAAAAAGTCCAGTGAATAGTTCTACTAGAGAGGTCTATTGAGGGGTGGGTCAGATCTCACTGAATGAATTATTATAATATATATACATGCAACCTAAAGTTATATACAATTAAGCATCATTATATATATATATATATATATATATATATATATATATATATATATATTTCATACAAGTGCTAAAATCCACTTTTATATAATAATAAATGCAGAAAAATATTTTAGGTGAAGGATCGCAACAGAACCCTAAAACATCCTCAACCTCGATTACTAAACCTCACTAGCCAACAGGTTCACTTAATCCCAAAATAGTTCTCTTATCAATTTTTGGACAGTAGACTGGCCTCGAGACCTAAGACAACCGAACTCCTGTAGTCTCACTATTAGTTTGATTGGCCCCGAGACACTAGGTCAACTAAGCTCCCACAGTCACACCACTCTCTCACCACAATTCTCAACAACCAATTATTCATATCTCACTTCAATAAATTCCATAATATTAATCTTAACATTTAATGTACTGGTGCGCACAAAGTCCTAGTGTAGCCCATTAGGTAGCACATTCTACTGCTTCCTCTAAAATATTTTATAAAAAATAATTAAATAAATGAAATCATATTAAATATGTAAAGCATACAATTTATACAAATAAATATTCAACTATATATATATATATATATACAAACAAACATACATATATATTAACAATAACAATTAATTTTTAATGCAACAGGGCATAATAAAATTCATATTTTATTAAAAACATAGATGCCAATAATTTCTCTACATGTAATGCATAGATTATTTAAAATAATTATTCGCAATTATATATATGGAAAAATATATAAGATTATGAGGTGCATAACTATTATCACCCACAAACTTAAATTCTTCATCATTCAAAATTTTAAAAATCACCTCTTTACTTTGATAATCAACCACTATGTTGTGCTAAGACAATCCATCCATTCCAAGGATCATATCAAAATCCATTCCTAAAATCATGTCAAGATCAATTACACCCAAAAGGAATGAATCCGTGAATCACTCTTTAAATTTCAATTCTCAGCTCGGATGCTAATATACTAAACTTAATCCTGTAACATATAGTTCTACCATACTCGACTTATATAGTATCACATCTACAGCATGACGTGACAGATTGAAGAGTTCACGGGTATTCTTCTCAACTAATTGCTCTTCTCTTACTCTGTGCAATAGCCATTATGTGTAATTATCCCTTTTTGAAGGTGGATGGAAGTATCTTAGAAATCACTCTTTAAACTCTAACCATGTTATAGTAGTCACATAAAGCTAATTTGACTACATATGCCAATCTTATGCTGCAGTTAAAACTAATAACTTCACTATTAAGAGTATAAAAGTGTTGCGTCCACATTGAACATCTTTTGATTCCTTAATCAAAGCATATTCAAAAAAATTGTCATGCTTGGTTAAGTGCTACTAAGTCCTCATTAACCTTGGCTATCCCAGCCACAAATACTACAAGTTTGAGTTCAAAGGCTGCTTGTACCTCTTATAATAACTACTTTGACCTTTGAGTTACACTTAGCCCTCTAGATCCACCTCTACCCCTATACCAAGCTGGCTGCACTTGGGGTAAAAACCTCATCCTTAAAAGACTCTCCTTCATCAGTTTCATCGATTGATGGAGTGAATCATGCTTGCCATAAACAAAAATGAACAAAAGCAAAACATACAATTCAAAGAATCACAGACAACAAATAGACGATAAACAAGCACCCTAACAGTTATGTGAATTTTTAAAAAGCAATTAGGACTTTTTAAAGACATAGTTGAACCTAATCTACTGTAGTACTTTCGAAGAAAAAAAAACTCTACTAACTTAGGTGCATAACACTAAGAACTTAGGCTCTGATACTAACTTTGTCATAACCTAAACTAGGAGT